>JAAAKQ030231101.1:13469-24794 GCA_010016005.3 Zanna intricata | reverse complement strand
TGTATTCTTCTTTACACATTCATAACAAGAGGAGGCATTAGTATGTCAAAATACTATTTTTGTTATATTGTTCTAAAATCTGTTATACCATGGTTACTTATATACTAATTTTGTATTGCGCTCTTTACTCGGACATTACACATCATTTTGTCACACTATTAATGTGTTTATGTTATTGAAAATGTCTCGCAATCATCTTTCTACAGCTGAACTACATCAAATTTTACTTAATGATTCTGACTCTGCGTAAGCAATGATTTTGAAACTGATGAGGAACTTGATGAAGATGAGTTTTGTGTATTCTAATGGTTGGTTATATTTTCTTGGTTTTACTTTAATAGTTTTATTTTAGGAAAATTAACTTTTTCTTTCTAAGTAAAATTCCTAAATTTTTTAAATTAACTTTCTACTTATGGAAATAGAAATAAGTTTTTAGCCTAGATTTGTTTTAAAAACTTTTTTCACAAAAAATAAATTTTTTTTAGTGGAAATGTTTATTTTACTACCAGTAATTGAAGCAACAGTTATCTTTTTTGTTTCAGAAGAAGACCCTGCTGCTCCAGCACCTTTATCTCCAGAAATTTACCTTCCAGAATAGCCAGTAATTCAGCCTCCAGTGCACCACAGTTTCAAATTCAGAATATTCAGTAGTCTGACACGCCAGTTCAACATCCTCCCAATAGGATAGTTTTAAAAGCAAATTCTCACATTACGAGTCTTCTTGATTAAAATTCAACACCAATGTACTGCTTTCTGTGTTATTTGAAGACAATATAGTAAGGCACATAAAACATGAAACTAACAGGTATGCAACTACAACGATTACTAAACTAAAATGAATCAATCAATGGAAACTCTACAGCATAAGCTGAACTGAAATACTGTCACATCAAACATTTATACAAATTCTTTTCAGTCAGATTTCACATGTGTATACTACATGAGAGTGATATAAAAAAATACTTGAGTCAGAGAGCCTTAATTTATCAAGCTTTTTATCTAAAATAATGACCATTATTTTAAGGGAAGCTAATTTGGACAATTTTTTTAAAAAATTGACCATTTTCTTTTAATTTTTTTATATTAATTCTTCTTTTTTCTTACTAATTTTACTCTCTTCAAAACTATACACAGTTCTGGATTCACTAGATTCTGACTGGAGGATAAGTCAGCACCTGGGTAAATCTTTCCATTCTTACGGCTATTTCTGTATCTTTATTGTATTAGTATATAATCTATGTTCTTTGTTTATATTTTGATTTCCAAGTGTACCTGGTCTTTTACTGTTCTTACAACTGAATATTGCTTATTAGAATGCGGCCATTCGTTATCAGCAACTCAATTTTAGATAGACATCTGGCACGAGGCTATGAATAGTTTGCTTTAAAGCAAACTTAGAGACTAGCAATAGTAGTGCCTCCACATTTCATTCTGTAATTGGGTTTGTGCTATCAACATCAGTGCTTGTACAGTCAGCAAAAGAAAGAGATGCGAATTACTGCATATTGTGTATTTTATATCGGGTATTTATATAGTGTATTTTATAACAAAAAGTATTTTTATTTTCTAGTCAAAGGAATAACATAATTCTTTGCATCGCATGCTATATAAAAACCTTTGTGAATGCAACTCTGCATCATGCTTCTGTAGACGCTCTTATCAATAATTGTGATTATCATCTCTGTAGCTGAATATTTGTTCTTGGTGAAAATGTATGTGTACTCCTTTGTTTTGGAAGCGGTAATTTTATGATTTATACAGCTATGTCCAGTTGCCAAAAATAAATGGCCAAACTATAGTTTGGCATAGTAGTTTGGCCAAACTGCATAGTATACTATGCAGTATACAAGCAGCAGTTAACAAGTAATTGTCTTATCTCATTTCTAGCTCCAACACCATATTCTCTAATGCTTTATCCCTAACTTCTTCTCCCAACACAGTGTTCCAGTCCTCCACACCAAAATACAAGCATTTTTAGTTTTCTCTTCTACTTATTTCTTTTATTTGTGCATAGCACTTTTATTTCTTCTACCATTTCTTATAATGTTGCATTGCCTGTTGGCATATACGCTTGTATTATTACAAGATCCTCGTTTTCGCCTTTTAGCATGTTATGCATGTTAGCATATCACGCTTACATTCATACATTCCACCTTCATCACTTAGTTTTTAGGTTGTATATATATTATTTATTAGTATTTCTACTCCATATTGTCCTTTACACTTCTCTCTCAATTAATATATAGTGTATTTTCTATTTATCAACTTTCTGCTTCCTCCCCATCTCACTTTGCTCATTCTTAATATCAAGTTTGTTTTTTATCATTTCCTATTTCGCATTTTCTAGTTTACCCTGCTGAAAGGTTAGCAAATTCTGAGTTCCCATTCTAAGGGTTTCCTTCCTTCTCTTACATTCTACTATTTTCATCTTTTCTTTACTCTGGAATTCGTTTCAATACATCCCCCCTTCTGGAGATCTGTATGAGAGGGAGTTTTTCCTCCAAAATTTTTATACAGAGACTCATTGCCATGATCTGTAAGGGAAGGTAGTAAGGTAGTTTCCCACTGGTCTCCATTCTAGCAGAGGGGTGTCTAGCCTATTGTCTACCTACTGTGGATCAAATGCTGTTTGCAGCCACTCAATATGAGACAGACACCATTTATTCTCTGTTAGGGTTTTTCTCCTTAATCTTTGATTTCTACATTCTGTTTAACAAGGCAGTACAAGCTGTGCTTATTTGATAGCAGCACATATACTTTGCCATGCCACAGCACTGTCAATGGATTATGCGGTATTTGAAAAACAAGATCCCACAGAAGCTCATCCTTCTGCCTCTCATAGTGTTATTATCACCTTGGTCCAGGACTACTTATTTTTGTTACGCCTTCACAGCTATCCACCACATCTAATGGAGCATCTGTCACCTGTAACTGAATAGCTGAAGCTCGGTTCTCCTTAACGGGTAGAGATCTGATATAAGCAGTTTTAATTGCTATTGTAGTAAATATACAGATCAAGTCAAATGTATATTCCTATATATGTTTATATATCAATAATATAAAACATTATATATCCTGTATATCTTTTATACAGCAATGCTGTTATTTAACTGAATGTATTTATTTCATTTTTATATTTTTTGGCTTTTTGTTGAAAATTTAATCAATGAGAACTGTAAAATTATGAAATAATATATCATTTAATTTTAAAATTAAATATTATACTTCATTAGTCAAACACTTTGTGTTTGAAAAAATTTCCAAAGGTATGGATAATTTATGATCTACACTTTTGGAAATTCATAAATAGGAAACTATAAATAGTTTTTTTTTTTGTTTTTCAGGGTAAAAAATGCTTTCATGTTATCATCACCCAAACTAAAAATGAGTTAAATATAATCTTTAAAAGTCAATATCATCTTTAAAGACGAATTTCCTTTAATATTTTTTATAGTTTTTTCAACATTACAAATAGATTATAATTTATATTTTAATAAATTGAAGTAGAAACATTTTAGAGATTCTATTTAACTTTTGGTAAATATAATATTGCTACTTTAAAAAAAAATTATATTTAGCTTACAAAATTTTGCCTACGTGCTAGACTTTATGCTAGATTACAGCCATTGTATGATAAGATTAAAAAAAAAAAGTCCTCTTATGTAATCTCATTAGTAATTTTACAATAAAAAAAAGCGATCATAGTAAATTAAATTACAAATTACCTGTGGTATAGCTTCTGCTATCATTCCATTTGGATGAGGAACACCACCCCAATTTTGTAATCGTCGATTTGAAAGTTGAGTCCATTTAGGTTTGGGGGCATTATTTACTTTATTAATAATTTCATTTTCTTCATCTCTAGTTATAAAGTTTGGAATGTAATAGATTGTATCTGGGACCTGTAAAATAAAAGCAACAATAAAATACTGGTTATTAAAAAGCATTAAATTTTACAGTTCTTAGCAGACTTATAGAATAAATCAAAGTTTGAGCTAAATAGAATAATTATTTCAAAAAGAATAATAAATTGAGATTCACTTTCTAAATAATATAAATATCTAATTTAATCATAAACTTTTTAAATGGCAAGTGTAATAACTTACTATAGGCACACTATAATTACAATAGGTACTACTATTGTACCTGTTGTAAGTAAGGTATACTTACTATAGATACACACTATAAGTGTAATAACTTATTTAAAAATATTTTCAGGGAATTTTGTGATCATCTTCAGTGAATGGAACTATTGCTCTCAACTGGCATTTTTTTTTTAATATGCAGACATGTATTTAGATTGTGATAGAAAAATGTTTGATTTTTATAGTCATCTGTTCACTTAGTGTACAATTGTTGAATTTTTAAATATTTTCATAAGATTCTAGCATGTAAAGAAACAATCACAAGCATCCATAAAAAGGATGTATACGTATATTTGTACTGGTATACAGAAAGAGAAAAAAAAGAGAGGGAGAAAGAAAGAGAAGTGGAATCAATGTCTTTCTTTACTGTACATTGATGCAAACATTCATGCGCATATGTGTAAGTATACAGAAAGAGAAAGAAAGAGAAGTGTATTGGGAATCACCAACAGATCATCGATGTATTTTCTCCCACCTCTCATTCAACACATATATATATATATTCTTGCTTCACGTCTTTCTTTCCTATATATATATATATATATATGCTTAGTGTCTTGTGATGATTTTTGTTTATGAGTCTATCACAAAAATGTCCAGCACAATGCCCCAAAAAAAGTTTTCACTTCAATAAATTATAATTATAATCTAACTTTATACAATAAATTTAGGTAATAAATAAATAAATATAATTATAAATATAATCTAACAAAACTTATCCTATGCTTGTTAACCTTGACTACCGAGCACGGGTGTTACGTTCCAGAAAATTTCCACATATAATGAAATCGCATAAATTGAGACTCACATTTAATGCAGAAATACAGGTTAGGTTCTTCTTAAGTTATACAGTAAATGATATATGTAAATTGCTGGCCTCTATGGTGCAAGTAGTAGCATCTTGGCCTTTAATCCAGAGGTCCTGGGTTCGAATCCCGATCAGGTAAGGCATTTTCACACAAGCTATAATTCATTCATCTCATCCTCTGAAGATATATCTTACAGTGGTTTCAGAGGTTAAAAAAAAAAGAAGATATATGTAAATTACCGTACTCAAAAAATACTGTAATTTATTTTATTATTACAGTATCATTGTATTGTTTTAATGATGTTTTTATGTATGTATTTAAAAAGAAAAAAATAGTTGCTATTTATTTATTTTCTCCTTTCAATGATGCTAACAACTAACTACAGATCAGCTGCAGGCATCTTCTTTAAAAGTATCGTATAATATAACAACAAAGAAAGCAAAACTTATTCTCTTACATAACCTGCAGACAATGCCTCTTGAAAACACAACTTAATTGCTCAATTGCACTATTTCTATAATGGTCAAATGGAATATAGCTTCAAATAATGATATAATAAAAACCTGAATATGCTCTACAGCAAGAGAGAATCATGTTTACCAATCTCCACTTACGACAATATGTGTTTATACTAAATAAAAAGAAATAATTCAAATGCAACATACTGTTCCACCACATTGTAAATACAGGTCTGCCTAATAAAAAAAATAACAGTTTTAAATAATTTTCATCAATGAGTATAGAGCACTAAAGTGAAGCTAAGTTTCAAATGTGTGAACAAAGGTGCCTTCTGAAACTATTAAGCAGTTCCTTCATCATGATGCTGCAGATGGTACTGTTTTTTTAAACCCACAGGGTTGGTCTAGTGATGAACTTGTCAATGCAAATTCAGAGGAAAAGGTTCTAAGGTTCAAATCTTAGTAAAGGCAGTTACTTTTGTTTGGATTTGAATACTAGATTGTGGATATTGGTGTTCTTTGGTGGTTGGGTTTCAATTAACTGCACATCTCAGGAACGGTCGACCTGAGATTGTACAAGACACACTTCAAATACATTCACTACATTCCAATAAATAATATTTAATATAAAATCTAACTGTTGCTTTTACAGTAAAAAATATAGAAATAGTATTATCATTCAGAATAAAACAATGGCATAAAGAAATTTATACAAACAAAACTGTAGTAATAGAATATCTCTGTTCACAAACAGAAACTATAAAGGTTATGTTTACTCACGTAAATATGGAAAACATACAATTTCACACGATACTGACAGAACAGAAATTTTCATTTCAAAACTGATAAACTTGTACAGATGCGGTTAATATCATATCCGAAGCAGTATATTTCTTTAAAATAAAGCTTAACAATATAATAAAAGGAAGATAAATTCGTACCATAGAAAAAACATTATTATTTTTACTGTTAACTGTCGGAATGTAAACGCAAAACAGTAAAATTATATTTACCATATACTTACACCTACAACTTTCTGGGCTTCCATGTTCAATACAACTACATAAATATAACTTAAATGCGAATACGAACGAAAACCACCACCTAAGAAAATGAAAACATTAACTCACTGCATTAAGAGCAAGTACAACATAACCCTCACTGTTGAGTAAATCAGCTGATAAGCATGGTTGTTCGCTGCGGTTGGCGGTAAATTAAAAATTAAATCTCTACAAATCGTTTCAGATGTAAGGATGATTTATTTCATAAAAATATTGCAAATTAAAAGTATAAAATCTAATTTTAAAAATAAAAATCTCTGAAATGTCTTCTCTATCAAATTATGACTTGTTAAAAAGATACAAAATAATATCAGATTGCTGTGTCCATCCCGTGTAATAGTGAAAAGAGAAGAGGGCATGCATTTTCTTTTTTTTTTTCAACAATTTATTTTTACAATCCGGTTGCCAAAGCACCATAAGTTAAATTTTTGGCTGAGTAACATGTTATAAGACCACATAAAGATAGCTCATCTCAAACAATATTAATAATATGCAATTCATTTCATGACACAAACGAAGCAACTAGTTAATAAAAACAAAGACAACAGATGACAAATAATAAAGCTACAAAACATTAAAGTCAACCAAGTAAAGTTAGATGAAAATAATAGTCACAAAACAATAAAGACACTGAATTCTTGTAGAGAATCAGACTGCCAACTCAAAGTCAACCACCAGCTTCATCATATGTGAAAATACAGATTCTTAAAGTTTAATCATCTTTTTATAATAACCACACTATCACCCCATAGGTTATACACTACAATGATCAACCATTACCTCAAAGGTCAGTGAGGTCCAATCTATGTAACCTCCTTAGTCGTCTTACTTACACATTACTATCAAGTAGTTCAGCACCAAATGATTCATATGCTTGTCCAATGTAGGTATTTAGTGCCTTTACCAGTCCTCCATATCTCTTCATGAACATGTAGCAGCCCAATTCTGTGCCCCTTATTCTTCCTAGTGAACCCAAAGCTCCTGGTATGTCCTGAGCATCTTGTTTTAAACTACTGGTTGATTTTAATGTACTATTACAAATAGTCACCCATATTTGTGCACCATACCTCCAAATATTGGTTACAGGAAAACCTTATATAAATGCAATTTATTCTCAAGCAGAAATGAGACCATCTATCGAGGAGCCAAGTTTCGTCCTAAGTGTAGTGGAATGATTCCAGAATATCTGGTGATTTAACTAAAAGAATGGGATTTGCTGAAAGTCAGTCCTTCCGTGACAGCTCGAGGCATCATGGAAGCTGCTGGTGGACCTGTTGAAGAAACAAGGAAAACTGCTACTGGGCTGTTCGTTAAAACTGTCAATGATAGACAATTATCTGGGCTACTCACAGCCAAGATCGGAAAAGTGGACATTGAGGTTATATCCTATAGTAACCTGAATTCTTCTAAGGAAGTAGTCATGTGCAGAGCATTTTTAATTGTACAGAAGAGGAAATTGTGGAGGAACTTCGTGGGCAAGGAGTCTTCAACTTAATGGACTCTCTGTGTCAATGTGAGAAGCCAAATTGTCCAAAAAAGATAAAAGCTGGATTCCTCAGGTCAAACTTTCATGCGTTTATCCTGACTCCTTTGGATATCAATGATTCTGACAGAATGGCATGTACAAGAACGCAAATCTGTATATGTGGTCAACCATTGCACCCTGGTGACCCTTGCAGGGATCCATTTGTATGTGTCAATTTTCATGGGCACTACTCCGCAGATCTAGGAATTGTCCAATCTATAAGAAGTAGCTGTACAAGAGAACAAAAACTACACAGAACGTCAACTACTCTGAAGTCAGGAAAATTGTCTTGGCAGAACACCAAAGACTGCAGCATATGTGCAAGTTGCAGCAGCTTCCATTACACCAGATGATATAGTTTCTGAACTTAGCATGCATGGTTGAACATACCAACAGTGAGAAATTGATAAATCGACCATCAAGAAAAAGCAGCATCAAATCATGACAGAAGAGAGCAGATGCTTCCAAAATGAAGATTTCTGTATAGCCAGGAATGAGCCATCAACCACTGTTGTAAGAGTAGCAAAAATATGGTTAAAATAGAGAAGAACCCCAAAAATAAATCAGAGCAAATTAAAGTCACAATGGAGAAAAAGTCATTCAGGCAACAGCAAAGCCAGAAATTGAGGCCTTTAAATGCAGAAGAATCCATTTCCAAGGCCTCAAAAAACCTGGAGTTCAACATCAAGACATACAGGAAAAATGGAGAAAAGAAAAAAGAAAGGATGGTCTAAAGTTAAACCTAAGCCATAAAAATTAAAAGTGATTTGAAGTGTTTATTATTGATAGTTTTAGTATTTTTTAAGTGGCAAGGACCCTTTACAACCTTGCAACATTGTGTTTCTTTGGGGTTTTAATATCCCATGATAAGTCTTTATTAGATAATAATTTGTGTTGACAAAACTAGTCTTCTGATTACATCACTAGTGTTTTTTTTTTCAGGGGGAAAAGAAATATTCTCTTCTTTTTTTGATGTGGAAAGGGGCTAAGGGGCTAATGACCATACCAAAGATTAATGTACTAAGTAAATTTTGAAAGTATTCTTTAAAGTATGATTTATTTCAAATATAAAATGGAAAAAGAAAAACAACTTAACAATTTTACAATTTATTAAAATCAAAAATTATCACAAAATTCAATACATTTTATTTTTGTAAAAATTATTTTCTATTGTAATAATAAATCTTGTTTTGTTACATGTATTTTATTACCATATAGTTGCATATATATATTTCTTTTTTATATTATGTTTTAATAGGTTTATAAATATTACTCATACATTTTATTATAATATAGAAATAAAAACATATTTCTAAAGTAGATAAGTAATAATACACAAGTTATTAACGATAATAATAAAAACAAAATAACTTCCTTATAAAGAACATTAATGGTAATAAATTGCAATATCAAACATTAAAGTACAATTATAAAATTGTTATAATATATTCCCTTTAATTTGTTAAAATATTAATTTTCTGACATTCTTTACAAAATCAAATGATATAAAAAAACCGTATTTGTTTAATATAATAATCTTAAACAATATTTAGATATACACATTACAGAATAATAGACTATGTTTATAACTTTTCATTATCCATTACATATATTGTTATTTGTGTTGTGTATTTTAATGTATATTATACACACATTTACCCATATATATATATACACAATACATTAATTTGTTAATAAATATTATTTTGCAATGTGTAATACATTTTTATATTTAACAGAATCCTGTTAATCATTATTCTGGTTATTTAGAATTCTAGATAATTTAAATTAATGTTTTGGAAAATAAAAATTTGCTCTATAAATAACCAATAATTAATATATTATCAGATGGATACTTGATCTTGAACCTATGAAGCTAACCCAAAAGAAAATATCAGCTTTAAAACAATGCAATATAAAAACTATTACTTCAAATGAGAATAATCTATAATTTTTCTTTTATAAAACAGTGAAATTTCATTATAATGGTAGCAACATCTTTACAATGAAATTCAATTTTTATTTTTATATCTAATTGATTGTGAGTAAGTTTAAGAAAAATTTGTTACGAAAATATAATTTTTAAAGAAAAATTCAGTATTAAAAAGTTTTTATTATTTCTATGCAATTTTGGCATTTATTGGTTCTAGAATGAAATGTTAATATTAATAACATTGTTCCTTTGTTCATGAGTAAACAAACATTCAAAATTTGCATTTTAAGACATCATCATTGCAACATTTATTTTTAACCTTTTTTAACATATAAATAAAAAAAAAAAAGAAGTTATTTACTTTAATCCTTGGTTCTACAGCCTGTATAGGGCCTTGGCCTTTGGCCTCCATCAAGATACCATTCCACTTCTCTCTATATGCTGTTTTTTGTCTCCATCCTCTAACAATCATCCTCCACATCCTCGATCCATCTCCTCCTTGATCGTCCCCTCAACCTGCACCCCCAAGGGTTTTCTCTATAACTCCCTTCACATCCCTGCTGTCGCTCATACACTCCAAGTGTTCCAGCCAATTCAATCTTGTCAGATTAAGCCTCACCAACATAGGTGAGTGGTTAGTACATATTTTCCACTCCTCATTTTTACGTACCGGCCCATACATTTTTCGTAATAGTTTTCTTTCAGATATGCAGCAAATCCTCATCTCTCTTTGTCAGAACCCATGTCTCTGAACCATAAAAAACTGCTGGATTAATTACTGTTATCTTTATCTTAACTTTGCTTGATGACAGAAATTTGCTCAATCCAAAATAACAGCGATTTCCAGCTGATATCTTTGTCTGTTATCAATGTGTGTATAATTTTCATCACTTTAGACAGCACCCGGGTACTTATCAATTTCCAGTATTACAAAACACTGATTTCCTTGATGTTCTCTCTTTTTGCAGTGCGTGTATTTAGTTTTGTTAATATTCACAATGAGTCCAATGTGTCTCGATTCCTCCTGCAGCTGTTAAAAACCTTTGTCCAAAACTCTTGTATTTCTGGCAACTACGAGATCACTATATTTCTAATCACACTCTTCAAGACAATATTAAAACATACCTTTGTTTTAACCCACTAGCTTGAAGACTGTCATCAGCAATCCTTATATCTTTATTTTTTAATCGATAGTTTTTAATGTCATATCAACCAATCTCACAAGCTTGCATGGTATTTCAAATTTAAGCATTATGTTGTGCAACAAACTCCCTTTTAAGACTATCAAAAGCCTGCTTATAATCAACATACAGATAATGCAGTACATTAAATTTATAACAATTTTCCAGCATTGTATGGATTGCAAATATATGGTCAGTACATGATCTATTCTG
>JAAAKQ030231101.1:0-10517 GCA_010016005.3 Zanna intricata | reverse complement strand
AATAGAATAGTGTTTTTGCTTATAACTTGTATAATTATTACTAGAAGTTTTTTGTATTGAAATTTCATTGCATATGGCTTATTTTCCTTGTATGGTCTTTATGAAACTAGTTCTTTATTTATATAATACATCTAGATATACTATATTATACTAGTATATGTATATATACTAGATATATACATAGTATATACTAGATATACTATAACACTTAAATTCTTTTCGAATGTAATTTCTTAAATAAAAAAAAAATAAAAATAAAAAAATAAAAATTAATTATTTATATAATCTTTTCTTTATTAAAATTTAGTAAACTTTTTTCACTGAAATGTACCGTAAATGTAATTTCCATTATTTAAAAATTTTTTAGAATACATATGGTCTCATCAAGATTAACAGGATTCAGTTGTATCATACATAAAACAATTATATTAATTAATAATCTAATAATAATCAACACAATATTATCTAAAAAAAAAAAAAAAAACTAAGAAATTATTACACAGATATAATAATAATTATATTAATTAAATTGGTTTATTACAGGTGTTTTTAAAGATATTATTCAGTACTATATATAACAACAAGGGAGGTAATCACAAATAATATCAGTATCTCTTTGCAGACACTATCTAATTACGTTTTTAGTGGTTGCTCTAACTGCTGACCTCTGTCACAGGATACTTATGTCTTTGTCTTTGATTAGAAGTTTCTGGGTTTGAATTCTGGTAACGTATGTCATTTTTTATACGCTACAAATTTTTCATATGATTTTTCATACAAACATTGAGCTTAAGTTAATAAAAAAAACTCAATCAAAACTTTCAGTTTATTTTTGATGAGGCAAAATTATTAGTTTTTGCATTAATTATGATATACTATTTTAAAATAAAAATATAGTAAACACTTGCTGTAGGTGCTATGAAAACAATTTTTTACCACTAAAATACAAAGTAGGGTGGGTGCCAAAAATTAAAAATTTCATATATTTCAGAACAAAATTATTCAATATAAATAGGTTTTAAAATAATATAACACTTTAAGGTGAAAGTTATATGTATAACTTTCACCTTAAAGTGTTATGTTGTTAAATTATGTAAATTATTACGTGTTTCACGTAAATTATGTAATTTACCTGAATCTAATGCAGACTGAAATTAAAGTTTATTGAATTTAAAAACATTTAAAAAAAAATTATTTACTTTGTATTTATCACAGAACTAAAATTTTAAATGTTAGAATTATTCATTATTAACTATTAACAGTGTTCTACTAGCTATTTTTTTATTTAAATCTGCATAATTTTTACAGCTTTAGAAAACAAATTCTGAAATATTCTTTTAGTTTAATAAAAGAAAAAAAAAATGGTAATGAGGATTTAACATAGTATATGTTTTCTATATTAGTTCAAATATATAAAAGAAAAATTAAATTAAATGAAAAAACAAAATATTCTGTGACAATCAAATTACATTGAATCAACATAAATTATTTTAATTTGTATAAAAATACAACAGTTAAATTCATAATAATACATTTTTTATTACGATTTATTTTTAAAGCATTATGTAAAACATTACCTAAATAAAATATTCAAATAACCATTACATGAGTGACAGTTTGTGATTACATCCCATATAAAAACTAATACGTGGAAAACTTCTAACATTATGTATTTTGTAATTAATAATTACATATATTGTCTGATATTAATGATAATAATAGTAATTATAATAAAAAAATAAAATAATTTAATTGAAGTAATTAAATTATGCATATTGTATTTAATTTTCAATATTTATTTTAACATATATATATATATATTATACATATATATTTTTTTAAACAAAACAACATTTTATATCCATAAAAAATACAATTAATAAACAAATGACTAGGTTTTATTTTGTTTATTTATAAATGTATTATAGACATCTGTATTGTATATTTACGTTTTGTTTACATATATATTACAAATTAATAAAGAGCTATTTTTTTAATATTTAAGAAATAATAAAAAGAAATATGCATGTGATGTTGTTAATGGCACAAATATACACAAATGATGAATGATTATAGAGATAACAAGTATGTTAAATGTTGATAGGTATTTACATTATAACACATATTTTTTTAAATAATATAATTTTTACAGTTTTTTTTTTAACTTTTAGCATTACTGAAATAATGACTATTGAATGTAGTCTCATGTTATCAATGAGACAAGAACTATGTACATTTAAAACATATTTTACACCCTGAAAATTAGCATTATATGGAAAACAGTGATCCACTCAGCTGGTTGTGCAACTGGAATCATCTTAATTTTTACTTAATGATTTTGTGATTCTGCATAACTTAAGTTTAAATCCAGTTAAAAAGAACAGTTCAAAAATGAAAAACAGACTGAGAATTAATAATACAAGTAATAGTTAATAGCATATCAGTGAAACAGCATATGTACATCATGAGCATTCAGTTACAGCCAAAAATTTAACATATGAACTGAATTCCTATATAACCAAAGTACTCTGGCTTCAGGGATTCAATTGATTTTACCAAAGTTTAAAAAAAAAAATTGAAATAAGCTTTTGGGCTAAATTAGGATAATATAAAGAAAATGGAAATAAAATACTCATTCTATTGTTTTGATGTTCTACATTTAAGTAACATTCAGAACCAAGATGAAATATTACTTTCAGCCCAAAAATATAAAACTGAGTGTTTTAAAGAATAAGCTATGATTAATTTTAGAATGGTTAAGTATTTAAATTATTATTCATTACATAAATTTTTTTTTTTTTAATATTTACAGTATATAACATAAATACAGCTCTGATACATAAATAAACTGTAAAACTGTAATGAAATTTACATGAAAATAAACCAACTTAACTATAACTATAATGTAACTTTTAGAGTCAGAGTCAATCTTTAGTAAAATATATGAAAGGGTAAATTGGGTATCATAGAAAGAAATAGATAGAGTCTCAGATATGATAATAATTTTTAAACAGAAGAAACTTAAAAATTCAAAATAAATTCAGTAAAAATCGATAAAAATAGAAATAAAATAAAAATACCATTTTTTATTGTCTTGTTAAAAAAAATGTTATATCTTCTAAAATTATTTTATACTAGAATATACCTACAGAAAAAAGTAGCAAAACTGTTACTACTCAAGTTATTATATCCTAAATATAAAATATATCCTTAGCAGGAAATACAATCCAAGTAATTAAATATAAAACTTATTTCAGTGCAAATTATTTCAGTAATAATTATTTTAATAAACACATTTTAATCATGTCACTTGCGACATGATTAAAAGCAATCGCTTAATACTTTTTATATGTAAAATCTAAAAATAAAGTAGAGTAATTGTGAAAATAAAAATAAATAAAATTTTAAATGGCCTGCTTTACATAGACAGTCATCAACAACGTTTGGTATTTTGCAGACTTAAGTGTAGATTGAACTAAATAAATATTTCCAAGCCCCCTGATGTTAAAGCTATGTGATAAGCCATATTGAAAACTGATACTGTTGAAATATTGCAGCACAATATTTCATTACACAACAGTCAATGCTATCATTTGTTTATAGACAAAGACTTTTAAATAAAAGTTAACAAATATGATATATAAAATTGATAATATATATCAGAGTAATATTTATTGTCAGAGTATGAAATTTGTATGTAATGTATCAAACTATTATAAAGAGAACTGATTTAAAAGTGATATGGTCCAGGCAATAGTATGTCAAAATTAGTAAGCTGTTGATATTATGCATCAGTGATAAACTGTTCTACATGAAGCAGACTTAATAAAGCAACTGAATATATTGATACAGTAATGGAAGTTTGTAAAATTTTAAATTAGTCTAACATTCCTTTTTAACAAAACATTATATGATCCCAATAAATAAAAATAAAAGATATGGTAAACAAAAATGATTCAGTATTAAAAAAAATTTAATTAATTATTATTTATTTAATGTAAGTAAATTATTTATTACTTGAAATGATTTATAAATTACTTTAACAAGTAAATAAAAAAAAGTCATAAAAACTGAAACAAATGCAAGCACAAAATATAATTATGCAATTTGAAGCGATTTTTACTATACATAAGACAAATATATACATTTAATTATAACAATTATAATGAGGTAAGGTTATATTTGGTATAGTTAAAGGACTATTCTTTTCTTTACAACAGAAGTGATATATGGCTAATTTACAGTGTAGAACATGTAAAAGTTGTCATTATAAAATAATGTCAAAGCATAATCATTTTTATAACAGAAATTAGGTTTTATTATAAGTAATAACATGTTTTCTTTTCTTTTTTTACCAATCAAGCATACTGCAAACTTTATAGAGCAAATATTTTAATATCTATATTAAATTTGTTCTAATAGATGACATTAACATGAAATATTTTCTATAAGTTGAACTTTACACAGTTTTTATTAATGAGTATTATTGAATGAATCAAAATTATTGAAAGATTTTATAGAAAGAAAACCAAACACAATCATTATTTGTTAAACTTGTAAAATTTGTTTAAAACCTTTTTAATGATCTTTAAATAAAAAAAAAAAAAAACAAAGTTCTGTAAAAAAAATAATTTACACTATGAAAAAAAAATATACCCTGTCATTTTTCCAGAGTTGCCAAAAAATATTTATTCTTTTTGTCCACAACAGTCAGTTATCAAAACTATTTAAAATAATCAAGATTATTTAATAACAAACCGAACAAAATGTATGAAATATAGTTTTTAAAAATTTATATCAATACATATGTCTTTTGTTTCATTTATATTACATTTTTTGCAAATATAAGATAATTTTCTCACAATTTGTAAGGAAAGGTATTATTATCTATCTATGTGTTATTTGTATTTGCCATACTGCAACTTTCATTTATTCAGACTGAAAAAAAGATTGTAAGAAATCAAAAATCATCTATAAAAGTGTTTCTGAGTGAACTTAAGATACTGAACAAGATATTTTCTTTACAAGAAGAAATTAAAAAATATTTAACCGATTTCAATTTATATATGAATTCATCATATTAGATAGATGCAGCTATCTGAAGGCAAAATGATTTTCTATGTGGATGCTTATGAAAAGGTAAATTTACATCTCATCTATATGCGAGTTCGATACATTGAAAATGTATTAATTAATACAATTATACTAGAAAAACATTTTTACTGATATTAAACAATCTTAGCATGGAATCTCACCATGAAGTTTGCAGGAAACAGTATTCTCATAAATAAATGAAAATGAGCTCTTAGTATTTCCGAAAAAAAAGTTTACATAAAATATTTAAATTTTCATTTCACCTGTGCTAAAAAGTATTACAGTTTTTGTAATTTATTAATTTTTAAAAAATATTTTCATTTTTATTATTATGGAGATCATTGTATTGTATTTTTGGAGGAATTAGGAGGCCTCTTATTTGATCCAGAGGATCAAATCAGATCAAGATTGGGTTTGATCTGTTACGATTATTATGCAGTCATACAGCAGAAAATGGAATCTGTGGGTGATTCCACAGTGAATTCCTCCGCCGAATAAAACTAAGAATGGACAAACTCAATAGATCCCTATATATAAAGATATGTCCTTTAAATGAACCTAATTTGGCCTTCACGTACACCTACAGAACTGAAAATAAAGAAGAAAAAATCAAGGATAAAGAAAAGGAGCAAGTAACAAGAAAGGATGCTCTACTGATGAAGGAAGTGTACTAAGAAATGAATAACCCACCAAGAAGAGTGATCAAGGTGGTCTGCAGACAGTAGGTATTCATTTGATTGCTTTACTTATAATAAATTTTACATTGAGTTTAAATACATGCCATAATAAAAATTCTTTTGTTGAGAAAGTAAAGGCATCCAAGAACAGGTTAAGGATAGGTAAATTGTTTTCAAAGAAACAATCCTGGAGTTGTGTGGCAGGTGTAAGTATTCAAACTACAAATCGTGGATCATTTAGTCAGATCTCACTGAAGATGAGTAATGGATGTCACTTATTTACTGAGTCACACATGTACAATTACAGAAATCTAAAACTGTAATGAAATATCCTTTATTGAATTTCAATAATAATTAATAAAAGGAAAAAATATTTTATGACTTTAAATAAACCTTAAAAAAAAAATTATATTTATATATTGATTATACTTAAACGAGCACTATTAAATATATGTAGAAGATTTACAAACTGAATGTGACGACAACCTACAATAACATCCACATTACATAACTAAATAAATTATATCATAAAAATTGTATGTATAATAGCACTAATTTTGCTAATCTGTTCATCTGGCAGTTTGTGAAATTAAGAAATCAAACATTTTGATTTATCTAGAGTAAAGATATTTTTAGAATGTTTTATCTATTGAGATAAAAAGATTACTCTTCAGAAGAACATTTAAAAAATCCAACTTTGTTTACATCTTGTAAAATTAGTGGAATTCAAACTGAAATATAAGTTTAATATGGTTATAATAAAATGGATTCATATTGATATAGTATTAATTTTTATGTTAATAAAACTTACACTATGGAACATATTAAAAAATAAATTAAGGAAGATCAATTATTACTTTAATTTTAATGAAGTTGTAAATACTAAAACAACATACAAATTAACATGTTAAAAAATAAATTTGATCTCTTTGGAAAAATGTCGGGTAACTTATGAATCTCTTGCAGAAAATTTATTTAGCTCGAAATTTTAATTATTTATTTTACTCTTAGTATAGTAAAACTGAATATCTCTAAATTTTATTTATTTTATATTAAATAAATTTTTATTTATGTTGTATTAAAATTTTTAATGATCTTTAAATTTATTTAAGTTAAATTTTGATAAATAATGATATACCCGGGGGTATACAGATCTGCATAACTTTCAGTTTATTTAAAAAAAATTAATAAAAAACAAAACAAATTAATAGAATTTAAGTTAAATTTATATACATCTAAAAATCCTCATTTTTATAAGTATTTTTTCATGAATTATTTTTTTAAAGATAAGTTTAACATGAATTAATTAGTCACAACAAATCCCTGCAGTCTGAATTCTTTTATTGCGAATTTTCCAGTGATCCAAAACATTCTTTAAAGAGAAGAAAAACAAATTATAAAAAAGTAGTTCACTTAAAACTATTAATTTAAAAGAAAAAATTCACATCTGATCTTTGATTTTCTATCAATTTTAAAAAATCCACTGAATATTGAACAGTTTTTTAATTTTTGGTTTTTTAAATTCATATCTACCTGTCCATACCTCTAAATAAAAAACACCTTCCATATTTTCAAATATGAATATTTTAAATGAATATTTCTTTTTGAAGAAATACGAAAGATGAAAAAATTGCACAGAAATGATGTTAAGTACTATTGCTGACCATGAATGTACATGAATATAATTTTTAAAACAACTTTTCTAGTAAATTTTTTCAAGTTTTAAACAATTTAATATTAAATAATTATCATAATAAACAAAAAAACACCTGTGACCATGTAATATTTCATTTAAAAAATATTCTAATATTGTTATTTGGAAGCAATTTAGAACAGGATTATCATAGGAACTTATTAAAAAAAAAATTAGAATCACTAAAAAAAAAAAATTAATCTGAACAAAGGGAATTTTCATTCTATGGTAGACTGCTTGCTGTTTGGTGTTTCAGGTAATGTTGTTAGTTCATATACAAACACGATTAGTGAATTTTGTGCTTTTATAATTCATTGTCAATTGGTTTTTGGTGACCTTGTGAGTTTTTAGTTATTAATACAATAGATATAATCCCATGAAAGTGGTAAAAAATTGTTTCTCTAACCCAACACACACAAATGACTCAAAGACAGAGTGCCAGTAAGTGTAATGTGGGGCATACTAAAAAGAACACTTGGGAGAATGAATTGTAGCATAAAAACTGATCTTATTAATTCAATGATACAGGTTTGGTTTTGAGATGAATAAATAACAAATTCATGTTCTACCTTAGTCGAATCAGTGCCAAAGAGGATTAATGAGATAATCAAAACAAAGGACATATAAACTATTACATTTGAGTAAGTTTGTCAAACATTTTTTCTTTTAAAAATACTTTGTTCCAATTAATTTGATTGCCACTGCATGTATAAGAATTTGGAAATTATCAACACAATAAAATAAAGAAGATTAGAGTATTTAAGGTATATTTTGAGTTGGAAAAAATAGTACTTTATTTAATGATTCAGGGAAAATTAATTAATTTAATTTCAATTTAATAATTCAGGGAAAAAGAATTATTGGGGAAAAATGTCATGGCTCAGGAGTCTGAGTATAAATTATAAGTTCTTATGTTAAATTATAAGTTTATGTAAAGCCCTGTTTAATAAATTTGTGATTGCCAAGATGATAGCCAACCTTTGATAGAAGAAGGCCTTTGAAAGAAGAAAATTTGAATAAATAAAAATGATTATGAAAAAATTAAGGAAAAAATATTCATTAACAAACTCTATGTTATTAATTTAATATATTTTAAAGTTCAGTTTTAGTTAATAACTTTAGATATAATATAATATTTAAATAATAATGAGTGTGTAGAAATCATCCTTCAGGTAATAGTACCACCCTTCAGATAGAAAGCATCCTTTAATTTTATAAGAATTCTGTTTTGTTGTATCTAATAATAGTTAAACATAATTACTCAGTGCTGCGCATGTAATTCATTAGTTTAGATAAGATTTTGTTGGTTAAATAAGGCTGCCACCCTCCATGGCACATTGGTAGCGTCTCGGCCTTTCATCTGGAGGTCCCAGGTATTTTTCACACATGCTACAATTCATTCATCTCATCCTCTGAAGCTATACCTTAACAGTGGTTCCAGAGGTTAAAAAAAAAAAAAAAAAGGTTAAATAAGGCTGTGTTTATCTCCATTTAAGATATTTTATTTTGAGTTTAAGACTGTAATAAGTTATATTCAATGAAACAGAATCTGTTACCCATTATCTGCATGTTTATTACTACAGCAAGTTAACTGTACTTTTTACAGAACAAAACATATATTACATTGATAAGTGCTGGACAATAATTTAGAAATTCTGTTATTATTGAAAAAAATCTTCTTTTTTTTATTTTACTGGTAGTAGATTAAAATGAAAAATACAGGTATTTAAGAGCATGTTCAATTATTTAAAAGTGATACACCACATGTCCTACAGAAGAAAATTATATTTGTATGTAATACTAAATAAAAACATGAAATAATAATAATTATTATATGTATTAATAAATGTATATATCTATTAATGGATTAATAAAATAGAATAATACAAATTTAAATTACATTTAACAGTAAACATATCGCAGAAAAAGCATACATTTTATATATATTATTATTATTATTATTACATTTATATACAGTAACATTATACATATAATTCCTGTATTAGATTATAATATTAAAAAATAAGTATTTGCAATATTGAAATTATAGATTAATGGTTATATAATTATGTATTACATAATAAACTGTTATAATACAACAGCTAATAAAACATATTTGGCTTTAGTATAAATTAAAAATTAACAATTATTATTATCACTACAGTAATGAATTTTTCTATACTACTTTTGATTATACAACTAGTTTATTATTATTACCATTACATGTTTTAGCTTTTAGGCCCAATTTAATCATAAAAGTTCATAAAAACTTCTTTTTTTTCTTTTTTTTTTTTAATAGTTTTTGCATATATATATATATATATATATATATATTACAATACAAATCTAAATGTAACAGATGAAAAGATACATTAACATATTTTAATCTAAATAAAAATACTGTAATTTTGTAAAAAAAAAAAAAATTCTGTATTTTATTGAATTATATATAAATTATTTACCTTAAATTTCAATAATTTGTCTACCATTTATAAATGCATCTATCTATTTTCATTACCTTAACATTCTTATTCCCTTGTAAATGACTTAATTAATTAGCATTCAATAGTAAAAATGTATCTATTAAAGACCTGCAGCTTATTTTTTTTTTTGAATTAGTAATTTCAGAAAGAAAACATAATTTTTTAAATGAAACAGTATTTTTGATTGTAAAAGTTATTTTTATTTTATGTTTTATGATTATTTTATCTTGGATATGATATGTTGTATAAAAGAATATTATGTAATTTTAGAAATGACAGAAATCTTTTTCATTGACTTCAATATTCAATTACTTTAAAATATATATATATATATATATATATATATATATATAAATCTTCAGAATACAAGAATTCATGATACAAAGTTATGTATTCAGATGTTCTTTTCTGTAGTGGTACAAAAAAATATAAAAATATTTTGAAATTTTTTAATAAAATAAGTGTATTTAGTCAGGAAAGAAGAAAGACAAGTTCATATCTCATTGGAAGGAAAAGTTTTAGAACAAGTTAAGTCATTTAGATACCTAGGGAGTTTGGTTACATGGAATG
>JAAAKQ030231079.1:0-11275 GCA_010016005.3 Zanna intricata | reverse complement strand
CGCACAGGATGGCCTGCCATGGAGACACGGGCCCGACGTGTCTCAGACAACCGACCCTTTAACAACATCATTGTGGTGTTCTCTGGGCTAAAAACCATTTTATGCTGAATGCTTCACATCTGGAGCACAGCACACGCTTGACCAGCACGAATCTCTAGTTCATTCCTAGAATTAGCATATATACATAAGAATATTAAACAAGATACGTAAAGCAATATAGTAGTATATCCAATAATAACCAAAGAGCACATTCGTACGGAATCACTAGTAGCCGAGACGCTACTAGTCCGCGTTTACCATTACAACTACCCCATAATTTTTTGAGTAGAAAATATTACATTTATGATTTATGCTTTAGTATTTATGAGTTGCCACAACCATTACATAACTTTTTAACCGTTGACATTATAAAAATTAAATTTAAAAAATGCTGTTACCTCGATAATACAATTTAATAGTACAATCGAATATTACAATTTGACAGTAGTAGTAGTATTGTGGTTTCACCACCATTATATACTCAAACCCTGTGAAAATAAAAAAAATGACATAATAACCATCAGGCTACGACAACCTTGATCAAATATTACTCCAATTTAATGTTTTTCACAGCCGATTTGAAAAGTGGTGAACAGTCCTTTTTTTATAGTAAATTCTCATCCGTAAAAAATTAAAATAAAATTCAGTAAAACCTGTCGCTTCTGAAAGATTTTTTTTGTGACCCCAACACTTGGGATGCTTAATACTTTAAAAACTACTCTTTGTCAAAGAATATTAAATTATCACACTATTTTGGTTAGATTTTCCGTAGGGTGAAGATTTCACACACAAGGCTTTTCATACAGAGACCATGCAAGTATGATCCTTAATATAAGAAGGTGCGAATATTTTGATGCTTCTAATTAATCACTTGTTTGTGACAATCGCGTAAAATTACGATTTTTCTGAAGAAAAAAAAATGGATGAACTTAATGTGAAGCTACTATCATAAAGCTTTGATTCCGTCGGTAAAAATATTGGGCTGCTGAGTTTAAACATAGTTTACACTCAATCATGATGTTCAGTACCAAAAAGCCGCTACGTCCAACGAAATAGTCACAAAAATCCACAATGACGTATTAAACGATCGTCGAATAAAGGTATGCAACTTGCTGACATCGCAAACATCAAACTTTAATTCTTTAGTACCTTTAAAAAAAATGTCACAATCCTGCCCTTTCCAGTTAAAATAATTGAGTTGCCTCCTCATGAGATCTTTATGTGTATTGGTCTCATGTAAAAAATAGAACGAGATAAGAATATTTATTAAATTTAATTTATTTATAAAAATAACTAATGAAAAATTCTAAACAGGTTCCCAACTTTAATAACATTCCTCTGTATAATTAATATTTAAACACCCATTTAATAGGATATCTTTTTATTTGATAAAATATTTTTTTTCTTTTGTTAAACAATGTATTCCCACTTACCAACAATATATTTTATGATATATTATCCAAGCGCTATCAGAGTAATTATTTCATCTTCAGGGATTATTTATAACTATGAAATTGTAACTATATATAAGTATGATTAAAATTAAAATTGTTATTTTCATAACAGTTGGTCGTCATTAATTGAAATAAGTTACACATATGTTAAGTAAAATAAAAGGTCATGTCAGTAGGATGTTTACGAGGGAGTGTTATTGGGAAAATTATATATTTTTATTTCCTCATATTTTTATCTAGAGTAATATTACATTTCTTAAGAAGATAGTAAGACTGCCACTCAAAAAACTTCTTTATTTTATTAAATAATAAAGTTTAAACAATATTTAAAAATTATAACTTAACATTTTTACTCCATGAAATATTAAATATACTTTGTTTGTATTTGTACATTGTAACTTTTTTTTAAATTTCTTTCTTATTTATTTATCAACATAGCACTGAGTTTAATATTGGCATATAACCTTGAGCTACAGCACACACACACACACACACACATATATATATATAGTTTGTTATTTTGTCCTTGCCTTTTGTAATTTTTACTTTGGGTGTATATCTATAGTATCATTTATAAAGATTTAATTTTAAATGTATAGTTCTTGCAGACTATTTGTAATTAAGATTAAGCAAGGACTGTTTCTGTAAAAAAAAAAATGGCTACTTTATCGATTACAGTATCTAGCTGCTATATTGCATTATAAGCTCTTATGCTGTTCTCAGTAGTTCGTATACGAGTATGTTTTATCTCCTTAGATAGGTCTCTTGCATCATGTTTATCATTATTCTCCTCTATTCCTAGTTTAACTATCAAGATCTTGACAGCTTCCATTTCTGTTTAGTTCGTCTATAATTTTTATTTTCTTCCAGAATCCTTTTGCATATTCTATTGATCCTTCTAGCATCGTTTTAATCAATCCTTCTCTTTTCACGGTTCATCACAACCATTTAGATTTTCTACTCTGAATTCTTCTAAAAAAGTTTATATTCTTGTTAACTATCCTTACTACTTTTACATATGTGACTGTTTCTGCCCATTTAATCTTTTCCAATATCTACCATGTTCAAATTTCAAACGCCTTTCTTTGTCTCTTTTTCTCTATGTTCACACAGAAGTACATTCCAAACACAAGAGGATTCTCCATTTTTACTTCTTTGTACGAAGTAAAGGAAGTTTTATGATTGCGAAAAAATTCGGTTTTCAGATTTCAACGGATATATCCATATTGACTAGTTTCGGCATGACGTCTGTAATTACGTTCGTACGTATGTATCCAAAATCCAAAAAATTTGGATTTTGGAATTCTTCTTAACTGCAATAATAAGCTCTCATTGAGAGCTTTTCAACGATATATCATAAGTGGTACTTGTTTTCTTTGGTTCCAGAGTCATAGTCAAATAAAATTTTAATTAATGAAATATTTGGATCTTTCAAGGGGAAGGTACATCGGTTCAGATCGACTTCATTCCCTTTTTTTTTTTTTTTAACTTTTTTTTAAAATTTAAATTTATTGATTTATTAATAATTATTAACCTCTGATTGTAAATATAAATTTACGATAATTATTTCATTAATAACAAAAAAAAATATCATAAGTTATTAATGAAATAAAATTTTATGTACTTTTCATTTTTTTTAAATGTGTACATCTGGTAATTTAATAGGGGTACCAGGAGTCATGTGGTATCCACATCAGATTTATAACTACACAATTATAATAATTTTTTCTTACTTTTTCCATTAGAAATGTTTTTTTAGCCCTTACTAGAGAGCTGTACGGAAGTTCTCGGCCTGACAAAGAAAACACTTTGTAATTTGATATATTTAGACCAACGATTTTCCAGCTTTTCAATATCCTCAGTATAATCCGATTTGTCAAATTGTACAAAATAAGCGGTTTTTCAGCTTTGATCTCATTATTTGAAGTGAATCTTCATCCAGCAAACCATTTCTTCAGGTTTTGGAAAGGAAGTAATCGCGTGGAAGACAAATCCGGCTAATATGGCGCAGATGGAAGGACTTCAAAAACATGGGAGTGATTTTATTTCAGCCACAACCGGAGACACGTATGCAGAAACACTATCATAGTGAAAGAGTTCTTCTTGCTACATGACCTGATCACCATTTTAATTCTTTAACTTTCATGATGATATTATGTTCTCTGATTTATTTATAGGTCTTCCTACTCTATCTGGTTATTCCAAGCAAAAACCATTTCATGTTTAATTGTGTTACCTGCGACTTCTTTAATGATTGAACAGTTAACGTGCAATTTTCGTTCCGTAGAATAGGACTGGCAGGATGCATTGATCGAAAACTTTATTTTTGAGGCAAAAGGGAGATTCGTTCTTAACGAATGCTCTTGTAAAGCCTCCCGAATGTCTACCATTGTATCACTCTCAGTTGATGTTCATTAGCCAAGATATATGTAATGATTTACCTGTTCGAGTTCTTTTCTAGATACAAAAAGTTTTCTTTCCTCGGCAATCTTGTTGAACATGAACTGACTCTTTTTAAGGTTCATCCGTAGACAATAGGGTTCGCCAGCCATCTGCAATTCCTATATGTCTCTTTATAATTCTTCTAGTTCTTGTGAGTAGAGAACTATACCATTTGCGAATCTCAAGTGGTTTATATATGCGCCTTTTATTTATATGCTCTCTTCTATCTATTCTAGTTTTCTAAACATCTCCTCGAGAAAGGCTGAGAAGAGTGTCGTCTTGTTGTACACCTCTTCGTACTTATCTATAATTTATGATCGTTGACTGAGATGGTAGCTTTTGCTTCTTCGTATATCGATTATAGCAAGTTTATGTAGACTGTATTTACACCCTAGTTATGTAATGCAGTTAATACGGCTCGCGTTTTTACCGAAAAAACACTTTTTCTTAAACGATAAAAGTCAAATATAGGAGCTTGATAAACTCGTTTTGTCTCTGTGACTGCTGAACAATCTGGATGTGATCCATTCAGATATACAAACATATATATATATATATATATATATATATACAGGTACATATATTTATATATTTACCTGTATATATATTTACTGTACAGAATGATTCCAAAATATACTGCAAACCTCGTTAGATGATTCTGTAGCCAAAAATAAGAAAAAAGTACTTATAAATATAGCTTAGAAATCTCGTTAGCGAGTTTCAGTTGCGAAATATTTAATTCTATTTTCTGTTCCCTCTATGAAATAATACCGTACTAAAATTCTTAGGGTACAAATCTAAGGGTAAATTTGGTGTTTCATTATGACTTTTGATCTAAGAAATTGAATTAAAGTGTTACCAGACCTCTATCGCTTAGGTTTTAGAAAAATGGGGTAAAACACGAAAATGTTTAGTTGGAAAATACACTTTTTTAGAGGTTAAAAAAATTTTCCGGAGGATGAGATGTGGGTGATTTGTAGCATGTGAAAATTCGAACCCGGAACCCGGTATTCTAACCCGGAACCTCCGGATGAAAGGCTAAGATGCTACCACTCGCTCCACGGAGGCCAGATTTTTTAGAGGTTTGGAATAAATTAACTTTGTTTATTTATCAATAGATAAATGAAAATATCTTGTTAATTTTGTAGGAATTTGATTCTGAGTAAACTGATGTAAATATGTACATTAAATTAACACAAATTTGAGAAGTTCGACTTTAATTAGAAATAAAAACTTACAATCTTGATCGGAAAAGTGATTTTGACCAAAAATCGCTACCAATAATATACAAGGAATATGAAGCTCACGCCGCATAGACAAGAGGTGTAAGGGCCGGTCGCCCTTTAATGTTATAAGTAAATTGGTTAACTTATAGTTTTCAGTATAATAAAATAATATTTTTTTTTTTAAATTAAATTTTTTTTTCTTTTTTAAGACAATATTTTTTTATAATGATGTTTTTTTATCAAATTCTCCAAATGTAGTTAAATTTATTAATATTTTGTTTCGAACACAATTTTATTTATTTTTTTTTTAAATCATATTTTTTATAAATAAAAATCTTTTACACTGTTTATCTTTAGCGTCATAATTAAAAAAACCTAAGATTATATGGACCATTTTCGAATGTTGTAAATAGTTTATTATAAAAAAACAGCCATGAAAATTGTATTACGCTGTTAAGCAGTCATGCAGTCATACCCAATATACTTGTACATAGATGTTCAATTAATTATATAAAATATACTCGCGTCCTAGGCCGGCCGGACGCTCACGACGACGGATGAATAGATTAGGAATGGATGAAATTTCTTAACGTATAGATACGGGAAATGTAGAAATTAGCTTTTTCGGACTCTAGTTTGGAGAAACATTTCTTATTTTTTCCTTAGGTTTCTTCGAACATGGAAAATTGTAATTTTTCGATTCGAGGTTTCCTTATGGCGTAAAATATATACGAAAATTCGCTAAAATATATTATAATTTTTGTTACATTTTTTAATGCATAAAAAAAATTACCTTTTCAAAATCTATAAGGGCAACAAAAAAAGAACAACTGAGCCGCAGCTCTGACGTAACTGATTTACATACGTACAAAGGGTTACTTTCTTCATTATTTTAATGAAAGAAGTACACCAACTCTCTCACTCTCTCTCTGTTTCTCTCTCGCGCGCGCGCTTTGTATATATATTCATATATATATATATATATATATTTGTGTGTGTGTGTGTGTGTGTGTGTGTGTGTGTGTGTGCGCGCGCGCGCGTGTGTGTGTGTGTGTGTATGAATGTGCGTATCTGCGTTCGTGTGTGCACAAATTAAGTAAACTCATTCAGTTTTTAAAGTTACTTATCACCATTGTAAATGTTAATAGAATAATACACGTATTATTTTAACCAGTGAATTCTTACAAAATACATGAATATTGTCTGCCTTACGCTGTTTTATTCATAACCAGTCCTTGATTTGCTAGGAGAATGACATAAAAATGTACTGAAGTCTACATGAATAGATTCAATTGATATGATACAAAAGAGTTTTTAAGAAATGTTTTGCATAATATGAATTACTTCTTTGTAATTATATTTGAAAGCAGTCCAAATGATTTCACCGAGTAAGAACTTTTCACCCATTAAGAACAAACAAATTAATTTATCTTCAACATTAATAAATATATAACGTCATACTAATAGTCATTACTTGTAATCTGAATCAAGGTTATTCTTGTAGCAATACACCTAAGAATATTTTTTTAAAATTTGACTAATGTTTTTTACTGAGCCAGTAAATATTCTATTATATCATTCTGTATTATATATTAACCTTCAGTGGTTGTATTATTATTATTATTATTATTATAATTAAATCACACAATAGTATGTGCACTCTTTTAAATTACCATGTAATTTATTAAATAGCACGAATAATGCTATAAACAATGTATTATATTTTTAAATTAATGTCGGTCAGATAAAAAGTTTAACGGTTGAATGAATGTACAAACTACTCAACATCGCAGGATACTCATGCAAGTAAACAATGCGATAGATGAATCACAAATGAATATACAAATTTAGCCTAAGAGGTGGCTGTATTACGCCACATGCCGGAAGATTCATCTTGATACTTTTTTTTTTAATTTAGCCCCCGGAATCACTGTCGTAAAGTACAAGTATTACTTCATAGGATGAATGAAGGTGATATATAAGAATGTAAAAGAGATGTTGTCTTGTACAGACTCAAGTTAACCATATATATAATGAGAACCATGCTTACTTTCGGAAGATGGGTGGAACCGTTGCAATAGATGGTTCAGAGAGGTTCTTTGGATGAAAATGAAGGAAAAGGACCAGAGAGGGGAGGGAGTGCTTAGTCTGAAAGTGACGGTGGAAGGCTAACCCTCACGGTGGGCGAAGGTGGTCCAACCGGATCGTCTCCGCTGAGTGCCTCCGGGGGGGGACGCTGGAAACCGCTTTTTTAAGACAGCACAGGTAATCCCGTAGGCATGCGAAGATGATGGTATGCCTTACGGTAGTTCCATCTCCTTAGAGTGTGAGGGAGAGGATTTTTAGTGGGTCCCTGCCTTGACAGGAAACCCCACACACCCAGCAGTGCGTGCTCCTAGGCGTCTGGTTGCAGATTTTCCTTCCTCCTCCGTAATAAAAGAAAAAAAAGAAGAAAGTCAACCGTTCTTGAAAAGTGCGGTCAATTGAACCCTAACCACCAAAGAACACCGATATCCAAAATTTAGTATCCAAATCCGTATAAAAATCTTTCTAAAATATTTCTTTATTTTCTAAAATAAATTTGTTCTGTAATAAACGTAATGAAAAATAAATAATATTAAAATAAAAAATAAGAATCGTGATTTCAGTCATATTTAAATTAACCGCAATATAAGAATTCTATTACAATAGAAGAGTTTTTAGTAAATTATTAATTTAGTAATAAAATTCAATGCCACCAGATAGCGTTAAACTTTTCAACAATCCTTATAAATATATTCAGTTATAGGAGAATGAGACTCATTTCATCCTTTAAGCTTACTATTTATATTTTTTAAAAGTATAATGAGATTTTTCGGTTGTCCAATTATCCAGATTGCTATCCGTGCTAGGCATTTTAAAAAATAAATAAATAATTATAAAATAACGTTTGATTTAAAAGGACTTCACAAATTTTAAAGTATATAAAAATTGATTTAAATAACTTACAGATTCAGATTAAGGTTTCATTTTAGAGCAAAACACATCAACTTTTGACTGACATAGTTCGTTAGTACCGAATTCGGCCACCAGTGTTGTTAAAACTGGATATATTTACTGGTTTAGAATATTCTTTTGTGTTATGGTTTCACGATTTACAGTCAGAACCGCACTTCAACGTAATTTTTGTACAGTAAGATAACACCTCAACTCAATCTGTAAATTATTTCAATAAATTTTTATATATTTAAAAAAATTGTGAAGTTCTTTTTGAATCACCCGATACTTATCTCTAGATATGATTCAACAGGAAATGTATTTTTATCTATCTTTGTTTTTACTGGCATTCTTAATTGATTTTATTTGCGATATGTATAGCACAAAACATGCATAAATTTGCGTATTTTAAACTTATTATAGAGTTAACTTCTCAAAAATTGATGAAAACACATGGTTTTTAAAATCTGAAATTATAGTTAGTGTATTTATGTTTCTGACAGGGTATTAATAAACAATACTGTTATATATTTTTATTAAATTTATTAAAATTAATACTAATTAGCTGCAGTTTCTTGTTGACTTTTGTCGAGTTAAAGAACCCGGCTTCCTATTATGATCGTAATATTGTATTCGCGGTTATCTACGGGGGCAAAGATCACCGTCATGGAATTGTTGTTTCATTAAATTCAGTCTTTTGTTAGTGAGCTAGCGTGTAACAATCTTTACTCTTTCCATTCTTCTCAGTTTCGAAAATGTAGTATAATTAATACGTGATATGCCAGATAAACCAACTGCTGTTGAATTCCTGCAGAGGAAGAAAATTCTCCATGAATTCCGATCATGTGCTGCGGGTCAAAATATGATTTTGAACTTGACTGATTATCACTATCGATGGCGATTGCGGAGATCGAAATTTATCTGTGAAAAGGTAAAGGACAGGGGAAGTTCCAAATAACCACTCAAAAGCGTTATTTACTTTATCCATACATAGATACACAAATATAAGACGGAAGCTTTTTGTTCAACCGAATTCGGTTTTGGAGTGTTCACAATCACCGATCGGATAAATTTTCTACGAGAAATCTATGCGGATTCACTGATGAAAAATCTAATTAAAATCGGGGGCCCGGATAAGACAATTGAGATTGATCAAAATTGTTTCTCGATAGAAAATACAACGTAGATCCCGTTCTACCAGAATAATGGGTTTTCATGTTTTTTTACGTTTTCCACATGTCGTTCCGAACCGAAGTCCTAGAATAAATGCTCGGAGAGCTGCATCTTAGAATCTACACTAACAAGAACAATACTAATGCCAGATTGCTGGATATCATACCCTGTCAAACGTACTGAAAATTCTGTGGACCCTGTTCCGGTGTTCATGCGCAAACAGTAGAATGTATTTGGGCGTCATTTTAACGCAAAAAAAATGTTTGAACCTGGGACGCTCCTTGACTCATACTTTTGTATGATCTTTTATGTCACGTTTGCAGAAACTCCAATCATGAATACGAATCGTTCGACCAGATTCTAGAAGGCAACCGCGTTTTCTGTCCACCGGAACAACACACACAATTTATTACAATCAGCAAGGTTTGGTTAGGGTAGAAGAGGTTTGTTTTTTAAATGGAATCTTCTACTCCGTTAACTGTGATTTAATGATGTAATTACTTGCATCAGTACCGTCTCACGAAAAAGCACATGAATGTTTTTATCTATAATTATTGATTGATTGAAGTACCAAAAAGAACGCAATTCTCTACAAAATCTTAATTTAAAATCATCAAGTATTCTGTAGCTCATTAACGACCAAAATAATGTTTTTTTAAGGTGCGTTTTAATTATTAAGTTTTACTTTATTCAGCGTAACTTTTTAGATTTTTTGTTATTTTTAAGAAATTATATTTTTTGTAATACACAGTAAATTAATTCAATCTTTTTTTCATACTTTTTACTTTTTTTACGAAGTAAAGGAAGTATTGTGGTCGCGAAAATTTTCGATTTTCAGGTTTCAACGGAAATATCTGTTTTTGATTATCCCTGAATCCATTTTGACTAGTTTCGGCGTGATGTCTGTACGAACGTACGTATCTCCCATAACTGAAAAAGAAATCCCTTTCAACACACCGGAAGGCGGAAGTAGATTTCAGTGGCACTAAATAGGGAATTAAAAAAGATTTCTAACTTAAAATTAACTAAAACTTATAAATTTATGACAATTTGAGTGGTTGAATGAAAAATTTTCACATATTTAGTATACAACAAGCCCCATCTTACAATTCCAGCAACATTTTGGTCATCTCTTGCCGCAAGGGTTGACCATATGAAAAATTGTTTCATACAAAAGTTTTAGGTAATGTTTACAGGACAACCATCACTTTAACCGATTCGATATTGTGCCTATTAATGAAGGTATGCTTTTTTGTCTTTGAAACCCCATTTTTTCTAAATGGTTGGTATATAAAAAAACTTTATTCTGATAAATTTTAGTAGAAATCCAACGAATAGTAGGGAATTAAACAAATTTGATATTTTACTTAATAAGAAAGTTATAGGGAATTTAGTTTTTTCGAAACTCCCATTTCCACCATCATGGTCTGATTTTGCCAGTTAACGAACTCCACTGAGATTTTGGTTTGTTATATTTTTTGGCGCAAAATTACGGCAGTTATCGGGTCCTCAAGAAAGTGAAATATATATAAATGTATATAAACTTTTGAACTGATGGTGGTTCTGGGGTCTGGAGGATGTGAAAAGTGAAGGATGTCGAAATTTCCCGGAAGTCAAATCACGGTACCATTACACTAGTAGCTTTCTTATGAAATCCACCAAAAACGATTAGCCGTAGGATGTTGAAATTTTTTATTCAGTTCTGTTGTAACAGTTCTGACCATCATCAGTCCTAACATTAAATATATTGATTTAATTATTAAACTATAATTCAACAGTAACAATAAAAAAGAAACGAAATATAAAATTGTATGTATTTTACATTTTAAAAAAATGTGTGAATGAAATTTAATAGACGTACAAGGAAGTCATGTGATGTCCACATCAGTTTTTTTTTTAGTAAATTTTTTGGACGACATTATTATAATAAAGCAATACGGAATATCTTTCAAATAATTTTTGTAA
>JAAAKQ030231035.1:0-11276 GCA_010016005.3 Zanna intricata | reverse complement strand
TAAGAAAACTTAATTATTACAAATGAAAATTTAGACTGATTTACAAAATTAAAGAAAAATTATTGCCTCAGGTCATACTGACCCGAACAGTACATGTGTACAGTAAATGGGAACAGAACAGCAGGGTTAAATTAATTCAGATGTTATCAGAAGCTTACTTGCTCAGATTTCAAACCAGCTTCTGCCTTAACTATTGGTACAAACAAAAATTCCAAATCTTGAATTTTATCCTTAACTTCTACTTTAATATCAGAGCACAGTGGTTCTTCATCCACAAATGAATCATTAATTGGCGTGTCCATTTTCTGTAAAAAGAAATGAATTGAATTTATACTTGAAACGCTATCAGAATAATGTTACTTACAGAATAAACTGTTGATAAACATAAAAACAAAAAACTACAAAAAGACTTAGTTCTCCATCTACTGCTGTCCTTTTTTTAAGTTCATTTAAAAATTAAAATCTTTATGAGGAAAATGATATAAGAGAATAATGACCACTTTTTTAGCTTGTATAGCACAATTAACTACTATATAAAAACATAAAAAATGCTTCATCCTGAACAGAAAATTTAAAACGGGTTTTGAATTTCAGACCAATACAGATCAGTACGGTGCAGTACTGCAAACTATACAGTGTAAATTAATACAAATTATAATTTTTATTAGCTGATAACTTTTATTAATTTACTATTTTACAAATAATTTTGAAAATTAGTGGACACTTGAAAGAATCAAATCTAAAGAATACAAATTCAATGATAAAAAAAGATACAAATTTTTAATTTCAACTTGTTATGGATGTGTTAATAAAATAAAACAAATATAAGGACCTTTAATTTTGATTAAAAAAAAATTCACTTCCTTAGGTCATGCACGATCATTACAGTAGATGATCTATTATAGTTTGATATTTCACGCGAACAGCAATAATTAATTTTTAAAGCTCATTCCCTATTAACTTCTGAAAATATATTCACATATCCTTGGATGCATGGCAGATTCCTAAAAAAATTTAATGCAACTGACTCTGCTGTATTCTACCAGCTGTCACACAAGAACCTGGATAATATAGGAAAACAATAAGACTGATTGTCTGTGGTTGTAAAAGCTATAATTAGAATAACACACTTAATGAAATGTGTTGCTGTTGGTTAATCCAAGCATTCCTATGATTTATCATTTGCTTCTACCACTGATTAGATCATCTGGAGTAATAGTAAAAAAAATAAAGAACTGTTTACTGACTGAAGTTCTAAATATTTATGCAGAAACTACAACTAATTACAAAAGAGAAGATGGCTGTACGATTAGAGAATGGAAGTATAAAATATTTTTTTTAAATGTGAAAAGGCATTTTAAATTCTTATTAGCAAATCTGTTTCATGTAAAATGATCTTTTGACTAATTTGAATATTTTCAATAAAAGGTAATTACATTTATAATATGGATGGTTTTACTAGTTTCAGAAGTACTGCTAAGTAAAAAATAATAATAATAATAACATGAATCCAGACGAAATAGTTTTGATAGAAAATCCCTGGTATAACTGCAAGAAGATGTTTGAAACCAAAAGAAGTCAACATTTTATTATTGAAGCACTATAGTGACAGATGGAAGGAACTTCCATCTTTACTCTGTCTTGGTATTATAAACTCCTAATACCAGCTAATGATTTATTTTCAAAAGAAACTAAATCAACAGTGGTGGAATATTGTCAACCAGTTGATAAAAGTCCAGAGGCTTTAAAAGAAGACAACTAAAAAAAAGATACAGTAGTTACTATTATAATTCATTATCTTATATTTTTATCTTAGATTTTAAACTTTATAATTTAAAAAATTTGGCTTAATGACTGACTGCCTTCAATATAATGACGTTAAGTTTGACCATAGATTTGTTATTATTAAAGAAGTAAAATTTGATCGTCTTTTTAAATGTTTATTTTGTTTTACTAATAAAGTAGTTATTATGAATTATCATATTTCTAATTCAAAAATAAATGTATATGTCAACTATTAGTCATATTTTTTACATAAAATCATCCTTCAAACAAATTCTAAAGAAAAATTCATTTTGCAATAATTTTACATTGTGTTATTGTTTATAAATTAAAAGAGGTATAATAAAAGTAATCTAACCTTAAACAACTAAAAAACACAATATCTGAAAATGACAATCAGAATAATCAAACTCAAATTTAAATTTCTTAGTTAACTGACAAAAATAACGAGTAACAATTTTCCACACATATCAAAAATATAATGGTTTATTTCAAGTCCTTTTAATATGTTCATTTTTTTTTTTAACTTTGTGAAAATGGAACTGAATGGAGGCAAGCTGATTTGACCACCTAAAAAAATTAAGCATCTCAATACATAACAAACATCACTTAATGACAAAAAAGAATGTTTTGTATTCATAGAATCAAAATCTTTTTGTTATGGTACTGCATAAGTACTAACCAGTGAAACAAGAAAACTACCTAAGGAGAGCAAAAAATTTTTTACTTATATCTGATTTTACTTCAGATATTGCTATGGAATTTCAGAAAAACAAGCTACACTTCTAGCAGCAAAACCTTGTATTTTTTTTAAATTGATAATATGGTGAATATCAAATGCAGTGTTCCTCTACATGTCAAGTATGAATGATTTATTAATATTTCTTGTGAATTATCTTTTTGCTGTTTTCTCTCCTGTTCTTAAGCTACAATTTTCATTACAAAATAGGTAACTAACTGTAATATGCTATTTTTGTTATTTTTAAGATGACTTTTAAAAATTTGTTGGTTATCATTGGTGTTCTTTAACACTGAATATCAGGATTTCTTATGTTAAAGTTGTTTTAGTTATTTGATGTTTAAATTTAATGCCATTTCGTATTTCATCTATTTTCAAAGATATTATGGTATCCCCTTCAGGTATTAAGTTTCAAATTTTATTTTTAATTACTTAGTTTAGTCACCAAAATATTATTAATTTATGAATTATGTCTTTTTTTTTTTACTTGGGAAATCTATTAGACATATGAGAACACAGAACTTTCTTAAAGCTTTAATTTTCTTTGGTATTGTTTTTCAGAATGAATGAGACCATGAGTAATGATGAGTAAGGTGACTATGATCCAGTAATTGAAAATCTAGTCAACTTTTTATGGTTCAGATATTGAGCATCTAACTCAAGAAGAAATTTCACCTTTTCAAAATGATGAATTACATAGTAGTAGTATCATAGCAATAAATGCAGAAATTTCAAGTCCATATAACTTCCATTCACCTGGAACTTCACAAAAATCATCTCATCCTAATTTACCCTCTACTCTTTAACAAGTTATATTAATTACTCGAGAAAATGAATCGAGTATCGATGGTAATGAATGGGATTCATCCATTCAATTAATTTAAAAAAACTTGATAATAGTGACTGGGAGAAAACATGACTAGCTTCATTTAAGCATTTGAAAATAAAATTGATGATCCTGACAATGAGTCAGCAGAAAATAATTCCATTCCTTTGCCAGAAAAAATAGTTGTCTACTGACAATGGAGGAGAAAAAAGTATCATAATCGGATAAAAAATAAATACAAGATAAAAAGAAACCATGCTGACAAAAATGAAGGGCATGATAAAAAAAATAAACAATTAACAGAGAGCAGCAACAAATATCAGTTGGAAAAGACCAAAAATGAGAAAGTGAAGTGCAGTCCAAAGAGACAGAACATCCAGTGTGGGGGAGTGGACAGTACACAATTCTTTGCTGATTCCCAGGGTCATGGAGTGTAAAAATCAAAAGATAATGTTACTCATTTTAGGCCAAAATTTAAAACCAATAATAAAACTAAAGAAGTTTAGAAAACTTTATTGAAAGACTTCCAAAACTAGCATCCCATTATTATTTGAAGTTGTCAAGGAAACTGTTTACCATGAACCAGCATAGAGTAGTAACATTCATACAGGGGCATATCCAACTAGAAATGGAAAGGAGTGCAGCTTTCTGAATTTAACTTCTTTCATGGGAGAATGACAGCCCATTACGCGAGGGTAGATGCTATGCAATAATACATAACAAAAGGAAGAATAAAATATTTATTTAAAAAAACAGTTTTGTAACAATAGTTTGTAAGGATTAGATACAGACTAAGTACAGCTACAGCAACTAATTACTTCTTGTTAGCAAAAACCCATAGTCAGTGAAGCCAACTCATTTAATCTGTTTTCAGCAATGGTGCTTCTTACCCATGTTCTAATTTGACAAAAGGAGCTAAATGAACATTCAATAGTACTTGCTATGAAGAGTTTCAAAAGCAATATCAGCAGAGCCTTTATAATAGTTGAACAAAATGATCTGCTCTCTTTTAAAACCTCAATTATGACTACCTAGTCTCACGCAATTTAGGAATACTAGCAATAAGCTTATATTCTAAAACAATCTCGCAAAAAAGTGTGATTAACTCATTGACATGAATAAAAAAAAAAGTGACAGAATAAAACACTTTTTTTTACTTTTGTCTAAAGATAGCCTGCATACCTCTTTCTTTCCCAGACATAATGGTGAAACATCTGTTGAAGGCTATCCCCACACTTTATAAGGGTCTAAGTTACAGTCAATCACAAAATTTTCAATGGCTTTACTCCATTAAATCCTTCATAATACTAATGACATAAATCCTTCAAGCTCTACAAAGCCTAAATATTTTTTTTTTGATTTGGTGGGCTTTTTCATTGAAGAAACATAATCAAATAAACAGCCGTTCATTGCCAGAAATACCTATTGATTCATCAGCCAAAATGCAATTATTTTCACAGTAAAAGCAAATTATTAACCCTTGTGATATGTTTTCTGTAAATGTGGTGCCATATAGATCAATTATTTCATTTTATGTAGGGCGGTACACAAAATGATTCAACATTTGATTTTATTAGAAAATATTTATTTGAAATGCAATACATAAAATACATGTATATTATATACCTAGAAGATATGTTCTGCTTATAATATGTTCAATATGACCACCATTACATCTAGCATCTAGCACCTTCTTCAACATGAACTCCTTCCTATGTTGTTAATAATGCAAATACAGATATCTTCTGTTATCTCATTGCATGCCTTAATGATTAGCTCTCACAGTTACATCACTGTATAAGGATGTATAGGGAAAAACTTTTCATTTAGAAATCGCCAATGAAAATAACCACATGGATTCAAATTAGGACTCTTCGGGGGCCAGTTCTGTCCACACAAAAAACAATTACAAAATCGGTTTGAAAAGGCATTTGTGTTAAAAGTTTCATGCAGAAAGTCTCAAAACAACATTAGCTGTGTCTAGTCTGGCCCCATTCTTCATAAAACACTAAAAAAAAAAAAACATTGAAATTAACATTGGGATATTTTAGTATCACCCAATCTATATCAATCTGTAAAATTTCATCATTGTATGATGTCGGGAAACGAATTTAATTATATTTGCAAGACAGTTAGTAAACCATGCTTGTTTGGGATATCAATAACTTGTGAGACTATGTAGAATCTGTTGACCATAATAGTTCTCATATACAATGGACTGTCTACAATTAATCTTGAATGGTATAGTAGAAATAAACATTTTTTCCTCTTAATATGCCTTTGATATTGAATTGAATATTAAAAATGTTAGCAGTATCTGTCGTCACACGTCTAGTCTTCAATGTCATGACTACAAGTCTAGCTTCAATGTTTATAGTGCACTAGCTCTTAAATATATTAATTGCATGCTACCAGCATAACCTTCCTGCTAGAATGCATTTCTTGGACAAAACATACTGCTCATTAAAATCAATTTTATTTCTCAAAAAATATAAGTAAATTATGTAGAAAATGGTTTCACATTTTTAAGGTTTAAGTTTAACATTTTTTGAAAAATAAAACTAAATTTGATGAGCAGTATGGTTTGTCTAAGTTAATTTACTTTAGCAGGAAGGTTATGAGTTGCTGGGACTATGCAGTTAATATATTTAAGAGTTAGTGCACTATAAACATTGAAGCTATAAATGTAGACATGACGATGAAGACTAAAGTGAACTGATAAAATTAATATTCAATTAAATATTAAAGGCATATTAAGAGGAAGAACACTGAAGATGGAAAACCATTTCCTACATAAAGTGAACATAAATTGTAAATTGCATTAATTCCAAATATGTAACTATTAATAAAAACAATAAAACTGATCAAAATTTAGGTGAGCAGTGGACACAATTTATTAACTTATTATTTTGTATTCTGCTTTAGTTGTGCACAATATAGCCTCACAAACGTTATTTGATCCCAGATAAATCCTTTTAATCTGTACCAATTTCCTCTGTAGAAGAAAGGTTTTAACATTTTTTATTTAAGTGCCAAGTTGATAACAATACTCAGTTTTTTACTGATGTGTTGTTACAGCTGATATAAGTAATCCATAGAATATCAACACCAAAGATTTTATACATGCCACTGTAAGCCTGTGTATTGACTGTGAAACATGGATCTTGAACAATGCATTAACATTAAGTTTTGTTTCAAGTTGAAAAAAAGTGCAAAGAAGCTTACAAAATGTAAAAATCAGTGTATGGTGATAATGTGATAACTCTGAAGACTGTTTACAAGTGGTATGAGCGATTTAAAAGTAGAAATGAGTCGGTTAACGACGAGAAAAGGTCGGGATGTCCTTCGACCTCAAAAACATTGTTTTTTTTTTTCAATTGTGAGGGTGTATTGCGATCACAGTTTGTTCCAAGGGGAACAACTGTAAACTCCGAATTTTACAAGGAGGTACTGGCACGTTTGCAAAACGATGTGTGAATAAAGAGACCTAAAAAATGGGCCAACGGCTTTCTTCTTCATCATGACAAGGCGCCGTGCCACAAGTCGCTTTTGATTTGTGAGTTTTTGGCCGCCATTAAAAGTCTTCCTGTCTGACCACATCTGCCTTACTCAACAGATTTACCACCATGCGACTTCTGACCATGTATGGAAAACCTTTAAGGCATTTATATGAAATAAGTATTTTGAACAAAAAAGAAAAGAGATGTCATATTAACAAGACCATAAGTATGTGTAAAACTATCAGAAAACAGAAATATTTTATAATGAGCAGGAAGTGAATTTTTAGAAGTTTCTAGGACAACATGAATACTCCCTTTACATTGTTATATGTTGTATTTTATGTTACTGTTTATATGTGAAGTATTTTTTTAGAATGTAAGTTATTTCATGTAATTTTAAGGCTCTTTACAGTTTGATATATGTATCTCTGATAATTTGTTTATGCTTGCCCTGAATTGCATAAAGCTGTTTGAACTTATTGCAATTTCAGTTAATGTTACTCAAGGAAATTATTATATTGAATCTCCAATTTAATAATAAAATGTATAGTGTGTATACATTTACATCTGGAGATCTTTCACAACTCTTTCTTTATTTTTCCAAGTTTTACCATTCTCATATATTTCTTTAAAAAATAAATTTGCAGATTTCCAAAATGATAGATACTATGATAAACATTTTACTTTTGATCTGTATTCCAAGTACTGAAGCACTGAAACCCTAATTCACTCTATATTTAAAAAAAAAAAAAAAAAAAAAACTTTCATTGTTGGTCTACTAACTGTACTACCACGAATCGACACATTGGCTTCACTCCATGTAACTGTAAATTTAAATATGCATTAACTTGCATAAATAGAAATTTAGCTTTATCTCCTTATTTTGTGTACATCTTGAAAGAATTGTTTTCACCTTATCCTCTGTGTACAGAGCGTCTCCGTAATCCCAGTCTCTATGGTAACAATTGTATTTCAACCAATCTGGCATTTATTAATATCTCAATTTCAGGTTAGATTTTTGAATGGAATGCTTGAAAACGAGATTTCACTATCCATACATTTTGCTGAGTTCTAGAAACGGGTGGGTGCTCATATGCATTCCATCTTCTGAAAGCTATAGTTATAGGTGTATTGTTTTCCACCATTTTAAGAGCAGCAACTGTTGATCACCTGTAAAATATACTTAAGGGATCTTTCATGTGACTAATCAATTTTATCTACTATTAAGTGAACAAAATTACTCTCATTAGAAAACCATTGAAGTATCAGATCTTAATTTACGTTCAAAAGTGTTCTCTTGTAATTTTATGCAAATTCCTTTAACATCTTTAAGGACATATTAATTGTAAATTTTTCATCTAATGAACCAAGTTTCACAGTTTTAATACCATCTGATGGGCTGGATATAATATTTGTTGCTTAGAGTAAGCAATTTTTTCACTGAGGTGGTTTTACCTGGATTTCTTTACCCTGATTTCGATCCACCTCAACGCCTGGTATTTCATCTAATAGAAGAGGAATACAATTACTAACAATACTATATACATATACTGATACTGTACGAGGTTTGATAAAAAAATATAGTGAATTATGTTACAAAAAAAAAATAAAATAAAAGTTACCTTAAATATGAATTAATCTCCTTCAAAGTACTGTCCTTGGCTAGCAATACACTTATCCCAACGTTCAATCCAGACTGGAACCATTTCTGGAAGGCTTTTTTTAGAATGGCTTTCAGCTGCTCTGTCATGTCCTTCTCAATGTCAGGAATGGTGTCAAAACGTTTCCCTTTTAGCACATTTTTTTATTTTCAGGAACAGCCAGAAGTCGCATGGTGCTAAATCTGATGAGTAAGGCAGATGTGGTCAGACAGAAAGACTTTTAGCGGCAGCCAAAAACTCGCAAATCAAAAGCAACTTGTGGCACGGCACGTTGTCATGATGAAGAAGAAAGCTGTTGGCCCATTTTTTAGGTCTCTTTCTTCGCACATCGTTTTGCAAACGTGCCAGTACCTCCTTGTAAAATTCGGAGTTTACAGTTGTTCCCCTTGGAACAAACTGTGATCGCAATACACCCTCACAATTGAAAAAAAAAAACAATGTTTTTGAGGTCGAAGGACATCCCGACCTTTTCTCGTCGTTAACCAACTCATTTCTACTTTTAAATCGCTCATACCACTTGTAAACAGTCTTCAAAGTTACCACATATCACCACACACTGATTTTTACATTTTGTAAGCTTCTTTGCACTTTTATTCAACTTGAAACAAAACTTAATGTTAATGAGCTGTTCAAGATCCATGTTTCACAGTCAATACACAGGCTTACAGTGGCGTGTATAAAATCTTTGGTGTTGATATTCTATGGATTACTTATATTAGCTGTAACAACACAGTAAAAAACTGAGTATTTTCATCAACTTGGCACTTTAATAAAAAATGTTTAAACCTTTCTTCTACAGAGGAAATTGGTACAGATTAAAAGGATTTATCTGGGATCAAATAACGTTTGTGAGGCTATATTGTGCACAACTAAAGCAGAATACAAAATAATAAGTTAATAAATTGTGTCCACTGCTCACCTAAATTTTGATCAGTTGTTTTATTTTATTAATAGTTACATATTTGGAATTAATGTAATTTACAATTTATGTTCATTTTTTGTGGGAAATGGTTTTCCATTTTCAGTGTTCTTCCTCTTAATATGCCTTTGATATTTAATTGAATATTAATTTTATCAGTTCAGTTTAGTTTTCAATGTCATGTCTACATTTCTAGCTTCAATGTTTATAGGGTACTAACTCTTAAATATATTAACTGCATAATCCCAGCAATTCATAATCTTCCTGCTAAAGTAAATTAACTTAGACAAACCATACTGCTCATCAAATTTAGTTTTATTTTTAAAAAAATGTTATACTTAATCCTTAAAAACTGGAAACCATTTCCTACATAATTTTCCTTTATTTTTTGAGAAATAAAACTTTTTAATGATTTTAATGAGCAGTATGTTTTGTCCAAGTAACGCATTCTAGCAGGAAGATTATGCTGGTAGCATGCAATTAATATATTTAAGAGCTAGTACACTACAAACATTGCCGGCCTCCGTGGCTCGAGTGGTAACGTCTCGGCTTTTCATCCGGAGGTCTCGGGTTCAAATTCCGGTCAGGCATGGCATTTTTCACACATGCTACAATTCATTCATCTCATCCTCTGAAGATATACCTTAACGGTAGCTCTGAAGGTTAAAAAAAAAATAATAATAAAAAAATAAACATTGAAGCTAGACTTGTAGTCATGACATTGAAGACTAGACGTGTGACTAAAGTGACTGCTAACATTTTTAATATTCAATTCAATATCAAAGTCATATGAAGAGGAAGAAATGTTTATTTCTACTTTACCATTCAAGATTAATTGTAGACAGTCCATTGTATATGAGAAATATTATGGTCAACAGATTTTACATAGTCTCACAAGTTATTGATACCCTAAACAAACAAGGTTTACTAACTGTAATGATTTTCTTTATTAAATAGCTTCACAAGGTTTTCTGTGACTGGAGGAAATCTTTACTTCACTACAGAAATGCTTGCTGTTTGGTATTTATGATATAACAAAATCACTAACCTTCAGGCTGTACGGGCATTAAATGACTGGGTGTGAAACCTGAATTCTTATAAATAATAAAAACTGGTGCAAGTTCTGACCTTTTATTACTTTCTATTACAAGATTACTTTGCATTACAGTTTGTTGAAGACATCTTGCAACAGAAAGTTATCATCCCATTCATAGTATGTTGTTTAATGAACGTAGATTATTAAATTTAGAGTAAATGTAATAGCAACTCTAAACATTAAGATTCTAAGACAATAACTAGCCGTCATTTAGAAAAATAAAATACTTTGTTTTTAGATACCTGTAAGCTTAATATTTTATTCAGTAGCCTACATGAATACTAGGACCAAACTTCTATAATTTTATAGATGATAATAAATACTTCATAATGTCAACATTTAAAATAGATATTTATTTAAAATGTAATGTTAATGCTAACAAAAAGAACACTTATTGAAATATTACTGCAGGGCTATTTGCTTTAATAAATCTATGTAAGTATTAGAATATCTTCATTTAACACGGTTACATAAATTTATTACAACATAAGCATTTATTTTTCCTTATGTTTATTATATAAAATTATGCTCTGATTTTATTTCAGCTAGAATGATAGAATGAATCATCAATAACTAAATATAACAATAGATATTTTTACATGTTTTTGTTATTACAACAATTGTCTACATACATAACAAACATTTGCATATAATCCTTAATATCTAATAACATAGGATTCAATTTTTAGTTGTTTAAACCAATACTTTATAACTCTATCATACATTTCTGCTCTATTACTAAACATCCGTACA
>JAAAKQ030231024.1:0-11276 GCA_010016005.3 Zanna intricata | reverse complement strand
AATACATTATATATCTTGAGGTAAAATATTTAGTGATTTCAATCAAAACATCCTTAATCTAGAAATTATTTTCTAAAGTTGTAAATATTATCGAAAATTAATAAACTCTTTAAAAAGAAATATGTACAAAGACGTTCGATTTATTTTGTTCGATAATTGCGAGCGTAACCGTTTCAAACACTAAGTCCGAGAAGACGTCACGTTCAAATCTTGCCACGCATCGTAGATGTACGCTCCCAATTAGTTTTTTGTTAAGGTAACAACAGGCGTGAGAGCATTTAATTTTTAAATACCTATATTACGTATCTGTATTTTTAAATACCTATTACGTAATTTGTAATAAGTTTAAAAATCGATTTATAAATTAAAGAGAGCATTTAAATGTTTCTTTTTTTATACAGCTACTACACATCATGTGAGCATTGTTAATCGGTATGTCATCTTCTTCATGAAAATATCTGCGAAATGACATACGCTATAAAAAAAAAGTTTAAATAAGGCTGACTGTCATGCAGATTTGCTTTTAAAATAAGCAATTAGTATTGAGATTTCAGTATTACTCACAAAGTTTAAGTAATATGAACAAATAGTTGAGCAGAAGTTCTACTTGGGTTATATGAATTAGTATCGGCACTGTTAACAATAGTGAAAGAACAATGAAAGGGGTAGTGTACTGTAACAGGATGTCATAAGTAGCAAGAAAATAGTTGTCACTCCACCAATCCAATCTCAGGTGCACCAACTGAGCTTTTTAGACCTTGATGAGTAAAAGTAAAAGTTATTCATGTAATTTCTTTAACTATGATGTAATTTTATTTATTAAAAAAATCTGAATACTATAACTTAAATAGCCAGATACACAGACTAATCATAAACTTAAAAAAAAAAAATTAAAATGATAAAAACTAACTACAAAACTCATAAAACTGGCCCATTTAACAAATAAATAAAATAGTTCTAAAATAGATTAACAAAAGTTTACATCAATTATTGATATAATTGAAAATTTTGTAGAGAAATGTGATTATTTCCTAATACTTCAGACTCTGTTCAGGAGCTGTTATAAAGCCCATTGTCATATTTCACATTATAAATAAATATAACTTAAATAATAGGATTAAAAATGCAAGCAAAATCTTAAGTTCTGGGTTCTGGGTCCAGTACTAGTAATTATAGTAAATACTACAAAAATTATTGCTGGCTAGCATATTACTAGCAGAACCAGTGTCCTGGTGCTGTAATCCAGCCAGTATTTAAACAGTGCAGACTTTCTGTTCGTCACCAAAATTTTGATACATCAGTTTAAATAATATTTATTATCAAACTTCAAAAGCATTGATTATTAAATCAGATACTGATAGAAAGAGTTCTTTATGTTACAAAAGTTAAACTACTCTGCAGGTTTGCAACTAACTAGCATTTACATGTAGCTGGAAAAATATTTAAGCTTTTGAAAATTTACATATCCATTCCAAAACTTTTTTAGGTAAAAATAATTAAAAAAAAAAAGAATTCTGCATCAATTCCTTGGAAGCATCATGTTTTTTTTATTCCCTGAAAGTAATAAATTGTTCTACTTGCTCATACTGACAGCATTGTAGGCAGCAAACCTTTTTGATTATTTTTTGCTTAATTTATTTTAATGTACCATTTTATTTCACATTTTACTGGAGTAACATTTTATATGCATCAGGTATAAGTAAGTGGTTAAGCTATAATAATTAATACCAGTCAGTTAGCTCTAAGTCAGTAATTAAGTTGCAGTTCAGGAGTTTACTGATTTTCAACAAGATTTTGAAATTTTTAACAAAATTTACTTATTATTGCAAGATCTACATTTAATTCTTAACCTTAAATTACTAACTTAATAACATAGGGTGTCTTAAACTGGGTGGACCAACCTGAACTTGCAATAAATTCCACATTGACTGTAACTCAGGAGGAATTGGGTGAGTCATTTACTTGCACCTTCCTTATTGAAACCATCACAGTCAATAAATCATCATAAAAATAATAAAACTATACGTTTTTAGATTAGTACATATTTTGAAAACAAAGTTAAACCACAGATTGATATTTGGATACATTTGTTGTACACTTGTGTAAAATGAAGTCTGACTGAAGAACCGCTGATTATGTTTTGTCACTAAATAGTACAAAGTAAATTAATAATACATTAAGTGCATAATAATCACCTTTTCTTAAGTATTCATTTACATTTATTTTTCTTTATATTAGATCAACCAATGATTAAATGTGTAAATTCATCTACAAAGAAAATGCATTTGTAAATTTACTTTGCTAAAAAAATTGTTTAAAGAAACTGGTGGGTCAATTAGTTGCACCTTCCTTATTGCAACTATCACAATCAATAAATCATAAATTGAATGAAACTAAAATTGTAGGTGAAACTGTATCACCTATTTAATTGTAGGGGATAATTAGTTAAAACCAGGTTTTACAATGAGGTTTTTATTTCTTGTCTTAGATCAGTTTGTATGAAAGAAAAAGGGTAAATATTTTTTATGTGTATCAAATGCATACATACCTTTAAAAAGTATTGTAAAACTGTACCCATTTGGAATTACAAATGCGAGTTATGAAACACTGGAAAACTGAAGTATACTTCATCATTAAATGACAATCCTGGTTGTAGATAAATATAGTTGTATCATTTCAATATCATAAACATTCTTTTAACTCAAAAAACGTAATATCAATCAATCAATCACACTCCCATAAAAAAGAACAATTAGAGAAATTCCTTTGACAGAAACTAATATTCCTGGCTTCCCATCATTTCCCATAGAAATTAACCATACTACTCGATTATGATTTATATTTGCTTATATTACCAACATCTGTTCATATGAGGGGCGGTTCAAAAGTAACGGTCAATGATTTATAAATAACAATTGTTAACACTGACTGGTTCACACATGGACAGCATCTACAAGTCATTAATCGGTCTGTTGGACAAGTAACCACCATATTTCTGTCAGTTCAGTGTTATTTGGATTTGCAAGACAGTATGTTAAAATGAATGTAGTAATAACAAATCCAACCAGTTGTGAAGTCGGTGATTAGAGTTCTGAATGCAAGAGCAGATAATACTGTTGAAATTCACCATCAATTGTATGAAATATGCCTACCACAATGAATGAAGGAAAAGTGAAGCAATGGTGTCGTGAGTTTGAGGAATGCCGTTCTAATGTTTGCAAAAAAACAGAGAAGTGGCAGGCCTCATATCCAGACTGAAGATCTCATTGCACACATGAATGAGAAAAGCTGAGAGATCATCACTTTACGATTAGCAATCTTTCTCTAAAATTTCCAGAAGTTTCAAAGACAACATTTTGAAAATCATGATTGACACTCTTAAGCTATCATTAACTGTATGCATAATTGTTCCTAGAATGTTGAAAAGTGCTCACAAAGGTAACAGAATAACATCTGCACATGCTTTTCTCAATTCCTTAACCATAAGGGAGATAAATATTTTTCCCTCATCACTGGTAACAAAATCTGGATTTTGTATATCAATCCCTAGATGAAACAATCCATACAGTGCTCTCATTCCAGTTTCCCTTAAACTGAAAAAATTCAAACAAGCCCAGACTCAAAGGAAAATTATGGCAATTGTGTTCTGGAACCAAACGGGTTTGTTTTTGAGTGATCTCATGGAACCTGGAACATCAATCACATCAAACATCTATTGTGAAACACTTTTCTAATTGTGTCTTGTTTTCTTATGTTTCTTATGTCTTAACAAAGTTAAGAAAATTAAAATCTGTTTACTACATAAAATTAAAGACCTAGATTAAAAATTAGACCTAGACTATATTAAAATTAAAGTAAAAATACAAATATTACTAGAATTTATTTTTTTACTTAATCAGAAGAAATGTTATTGAAGTTATAAAAAATGAATGAATCATTGAATTTTGTTTAGTGAAGGCAAGAAAAAGATCCACACTGTTCAAAAATTGATTTGGCAGATTATATTTGTTATTTTTTTTTTTTTACATGGTATCATATTGCGTAGTTCTGTCTTCATTATTTAAAGTGAATGGATCCTGTGTAAAGTGGACATTATTTAGCTCAGTTGGGATCAGTAGAGAATATTTTACTAGCCCACCGGGCTGGGGTGGTCTACTGATTAGCATGACATCGCAAATCAGCTGATTTCAAAGTCAAGAGTTCTAAGGTTCAAATCCTAGTAAAGGTAGTTATTTTTATATGGATTTGAATGCTAGATCGTGGATACCAGTGTTCTTTGGTGGTAGGGTTTCAATTAACCACACTTCTCAGGAGTGGTGGACCTGAGATTGAACAACACACCACACTTCATTCATATCATTCTCATTCATCCTTTGAAGTAATACCTTATGGTAGTTCCGGAGGCTTAACAAAAAAAAGAGAGAGATGAATATTTTACTAAATTAATTTTTTTTAAATCAACGATTTTAAATTTTGATCAGCTACCCCACCCCCAATATTGCCCCCAAAGTATTTATTTTTTTCTGGGCCACTTGCACTACAACTATGATTAGGAAAACATTAAAAAAAATTAGGTTAAAAAATATGCAATTAACAAAAAGGTAGCTTTTTATTTTTGAGAAGGGGAAAATTTGAATGCAGATTTGTTTTAAATAGTAAAACATCTGTAAAATGTTTAAGAATTTTAGGTACACATGTACAGAGCTTAATATGAAGTTGAGTTATGTTTGAAAAATTTTGATAAAATTATCCCAAAGAAACTATCTACCCCACCCTCTGGAGATAATGGCCCTAAACTTTTATAAACAAATTACTCCATATACACAACTCTGCACAAAATTTCATAAAAATCAGTTTATCCAGTCAAAAGTTATTAAGCTTCAAACGCACCATCACAGGTACATACATAACTGAACACTATCCTACACTTTTTTTTTTTTGTTTTTTTGAGTTCCTGGGTCATGAAGTTACAAAAAAATCCAAAAAAGAACCCCTCACACCCCATTTTTTGACCAATTACTACAGTTTCCTTCTTGCAGCATAACTCTAGAGCTATGATGCCAGGAAAAATAAAAAATGAAAGCATACTGTTGTCAAAACATATAAAGGAGAATTTAAAAAATTTTTACAGCCATCAGGATTAATAAAAGATAAATTAATTCACGCATCGGATTCTAAACTGAAAACAATGAAATTGGTTAAATATGAACAATTAAATAAACCAGTATGTATTTCTTTGATTCATCCATCAGGGAAAGACAGGAGCTCCAATTTCAGAATTAATTCTGCACAGAACAAAATTTATACATGAAAATAAGAAAACTGTTATGGAAACTCCTTATGTTTTACTTATGGAATGTTGGCAGGCGCACAATAAAAAAAAAATTAATGAAAACAATGATCAGATAAAACTTTAATGTTATGGAGTTATTAAAAAAAAAAAGAAGTATTCTTCTAATGCTACCTGTTTAATTATAAACTTGATGCGCTTCATTTTTTCAAATAGACATCTTTATTAAAAAAAATTTATCTGTATTTTTAAAACTTTTTATAATATTTTTAAAATTGTAAATGTTTCTGTCACGGACCATCACTCATTTTGAATAACACAATAAAATTTGGTCATCGTTCTTGTATAATTTGGTATGCCTCGGAGATGTATCAAAAATGTTAACAATAATATTAAAGCAAATGTTTGCATTAAAAAAAAAACCAATTTAATACAATGCGATGTAATAAAGGTATCTAAAAAATACAATTCAGGTTTAAATCTTTAAGGGTTTTCAAATCTATAATGCAAAAATCTTAAGTAAACATTAAATGTATTTAAGTTAACACTTAGCAATATTGCCCTTTTAGATTGTAAGTACAAGGTCACTGACATACAGCTAGAACTCAAATGTACTGTACATAAAATACTTTAGTATTGAACGAATACTATATACTTACTAGCTACATTAAATCTATTAACATTATGATCCAATAGCCCCCCCACCACTTCAAGCTTTCCTGCATAAATCTGGAAAAAGGAAGAGAATTTACAGTCGATCAAAACATTGTGCACTTGTAAGATGAAATAGGACAGGGAAATGTTAATTTAAAACACAAAACAATTGAAAAATTTACAAGAGTAGTAACTGAGCAGTGAGGAGCTTCAAAAGACTGCATAACAGTATTCTTTAAAACAGTCAATCCGAGAAGAATATGAAGTTATGGTGAAGAAAAAACTAAAACTGTATTCCTCAGAAATTAAGCCTACTACAGATTAATTACCAAACAATTCAGCTGAATGAAATCACATGGTGTTGTAGTTGTAGTATCAAATTATAACAGAAAAATACAAAAGAATGGAACACAAGAAAAACAGCCTGAAATAAATATTTGTATTTTAATAAATCAATCTGTCCCTTTTATTTTAATATTTAATGTTTGTTGTTGGCTTTCATAACGGTTTCATTTTTAGTATTACATATATATATTTATTTTTTTTTTAAATACGAACCTCTGCAAGCAATGGTATCCTTTTATCTATAATTTTATCAGTCTCATGTTTCTAATAAATAAAAGACTCTTTCTTAATATCTAAAAGCATGAACAAGAACATAAAAAATAAAATCAATCTATCTAAATTTAAACATTTATTTATATGGAAAAAAATGTAATTAATATTGTATTCTGTAAAAACAATTAAAAACAATCTTTAAATTATCAGGGAAGAACACTATACAGTACTGATCGTAGAACATACAACCCTAAGCAAGATATTACTGTAGATTAAAAAATAAATATTTTACAAATTAATTATCAAAATACATTAGTTACTTCTTTTTTTAATAACTCAGTATATATATATATATATATATATATATATACACTTATATTTTATATAATTTTTTTGTTAAGGTATATGTACTCTTTTAAATAAAATATATACATAAATAGGAGCTATTAAAACAGAAAATGTAAAAGACCTAAAATTAAAACAATTTATTACTATCAGTAAAAATAATGTATACTAAAAATAAATAAATTTCTCAATTTAATAACGAAACTATGAATGATATACTTTTAATTTACAAAAGAATAAAGCCGGCCTCCGTGGCTGAGTGGTAGCGTCTCGGCCTTTCATCTGGTGGTCCCGGGTTCAAAACCCGGTCAGGCATGGCATTTTTCACACATGCTACAGTTCATTCATCTCATCCTCCGAAGATATACCTTAATGGTGATTCCGGAGGTTAAAAAAAAATACTATTATAAAATAAATTCATCCCTACATAATGCTTATTAATAAAAAAAAATAAATATATATACACATATATATGAATAAAAGACATTACTTAACCTTGCTCATGAGTTCAATAAATGTACGGATTTAAATATTTATGGATTAAGAGGGAAAGTCAGATAATAAAAATATAATAATAATTAATCCAGTCGATAATTTGAATAATATGTGATTAATTTTCTCCATGCAAACTTAAAATTTACACGATATGCAGAAGATTGAGATTTACTTCACTTAGTAACTTTAAATCAGAATATTAATAGATTGATTGATAAGTATCAACCATAATTTTGGTAATTTCATTTTCTCTTTATCTGAAATGAACTTATCTCCAGATATATTGTGATGACAGAGACTTAACGATGCGGTAAGGAATTAAGTTGTTTAATTTGCTGAATAATAAAATTTTCTTTAATGAGAGGATTTACAGGTAAGGTTAGAAATGTTGTTGTTTATGTTGTGACTGACCTTGTAATTAAAAGACAAGAACTATTTATTTTAATCGGGGGATTTTGTTTTGTTAAACTGTGAATTTGATGGTGTTTGTTCTTTTAATTTAGTTGTTTTTTATAGGTAGTATGAAAGATGTCTTGGAAAGTTTCATTAATGATATAAAAATTATTCTGAAAGTGGATCTTTTAGAGAATAAATTTTTGTTGGAGATATGAATTTAAAGCTGTTATCAAGATGTAGTTTTATACATAACTATTAATTTACATCAAATTCAATATCAACAAAAATTAGTACATACTCTTCTACTTCCATCGATCATACTTACAAGATCATATGTGCGAGAGGGTGAAATGAAAAAAGATTGAGAGAATCAGGTGAGCGACTTGAATATTACACATCATTGTTTAATTAAACTTGAGCTAGTTTCAAAATATGTAACCAAAACAGATGAAGATTTAAAGTCTAATCGTACTGATAAAATTAATTTTGAAATGTTAAATAATAATTTGAAAGTTTTGAGATTGATCAAATAAATGTTTTACGGTTGTAATTGTCCTGATAGTTTTCAAAGTTAATAAACTTGACAAATATAGATAGGAAAAAAAAAAAAGGTTTTGTCAATTTATATCAGACTGGAATAAAATATGCCTTATACAAAAAGAGGAATTTACTGTTTATAAAAATAAGTTAATTAATAATATTAGAAATAGAAAGGATGAATATTATACTTGTACTAATCTTTTTGAAGTTAACATTAAAAACAAGTACAAATTGATAAATGAAATTAGTGGTCAACAGTCAAATGGCAGAGAAATTACAAGGATTGAAAGCGAAGATAAAATATTCAAATCTATTGATATCATTAATGCTCTGAATGAGTATTTTTTGGACAGTGTTATTAAAATGAAAGTCTACTGATTTTTTTTACGATGCTGCTAGGTTAAAAGAAAAGTTTCCGAAAATGCTATTAATTCCTTTTTTTATCCAGTTAAAAGATATTGAAATTATTAACATTGTTAATGGTTTAAAAGCAAACAATTCTTGTGGTTTTAATCATTAAATCTATAATCCCAAACGTAGCTGGATGTTGCTTTGTTATTTAGTCTTAGTTTTACTACTACAATTTCCCCATAAATATTAAAAACAGAAATATCATTGTGCCATTACCAAAGCAAGGTATTGGCACAATAAAGTCATTTAATATGACAAATTATAAACAGTTAACTTTGATTTTGTTTTTTCTAAAATATTGAAAAAGTTGGTCAAAGACAGACTTTTAAATCTGTTACACAAGTATAGTTTGTTTTTAGCAAAAATCAATATGATTACTTAGATAAAATGAGTACTGAATTTGCTTTATTGCATTCTGTTAATTATGTTTAATGTAATTTAAATAATAACATCTTTGTAACTTATAGATGTTTAAAAAATATGACCCAATTGAACATGAAATTTTGATTGAAAGTTAAATAAAATAGAAATTAGAAGGATTTTTAATAGCTGGTTTAAGAGTTATTGGAATAATAAGATAACAGTGAGTAAGGATACATAAAAAAAAAAAGTAATAGAGTAACTATAAAATTTGAGATGCCACAGAGCTCTGTCCTTGGAACAGCTTTCTTTTAAATATATTTTAAGATTTTTTGATGGGCAGTTTAATGGTGAATCGGTGGCCTTTGCAGATGATATCGATTTGGTTTATACTAATAATAATTTAGACAATAATAGAAATATGCATGAGAGGGTTTGATTGCAATTAGGTTTTGGTTTAGTAAAAATGGAATGGCTATAAATTACAACAAAAACAATTATAATGAAACTTTTTATAAATAATTGTAAAAATGTTGATCAGTTAAATAATGGCATTTGTAAATGTCATAACTGTTTTTTAAGAGGGCTCATGCCCTCATGCTTAAATATCGTAAAATTGATGCTGTTGATGTTTATAAATATTTAAGTTTAATGTTGGGCAGAAATCTGAAATGGTCTGAACACATTTCATTGGTAAATAAAAAATTATTATGAATTTCTAGAAATTTCTGTTATTCAGCAAATTTGTCCAATAAATATAAGTAAAACAGCAATTATCAACCTCTTAAGCTCCACGACTCCCAAAAAGTAAAAAGAATAGATAATATTTCGTAACCTCAAAAAACAACTCAATAAAACTAGAAAAACTATTTAGCTGCGTTGGCAGCGATGGGTATGAACGTGCATGTATGAAGTGTACATGTGCAATTTACCGGTTTCAACTTGATGTGCATGTGCTCTTTGTAATTTGGTCTGTTTGTATAATATTCGCTAAGTCAGCATCATGTTCGAACATGCATATGATACATTTGAACATGTCGTGATCTCAGCAGTATAAGAGGCTTAAGGGATTTGCAGAATGTCAATTTAGTTTCAAATGCAAACCATGTGTCTGGTGCCTTTATTAAGTCTTTCAAAGAGTAGTTTCACTGAAAATAATGATAACAGGTTTTGGTTTCTAGTACATGCTCAAACACTGTTAACTGTTGCTTTTTTTCAAATAGATTCTAATGCAAAATGATAAATTTGTGAAAAAATGAAGTGAACAATCTATATATGTTGTTATAAAAGCTGACCATTAAAGTATCTCTCTCTCTTCTTTTCTATACAGAAATCAGATGGTTATCATAGGTGAAAGTGTTAACCTGGTTATTGGAATTGCTATACAAATATTTTTCTAGAATAAACAAACTCCATTCCCATGTTTTTACAAAATAATGAATATACATTGCTGCTGGCCTACTTAGCTGAAGTTTCTTCACATTTAAATAACTTGAGTATGAATCCAAGGATGTGATAAAAACACTTTATTAATGATAGAAGTTCATTCTTTCATTACGAAGCTTGATATCTGGATTATTTGCCTTCGGAGCAAGAATTTTGATATGTTTCCACTCAGTTCCGATTATATAGAGAAAAATTTGGATAAAGAAGACACTATTATTTATCATAGTTTGGATAGCATGAAGATGCATTTGCGTGAGCTAAAAATTGAATTGACAGAGTATTTTTTGGAAGAAAAAAAAATGATTTCTCAAAGAGATGGGTACTGAATCATTTAGTGAAAACATAGTTGCAGCTGCTATGTTACTGGTTGAGATTCATGACCAACTTATCAAAATGTCTGCCAATAAAATGTTACAACTACAATTCACATCTAAAGATTTATATATGTTTTGGCTTGCTTGTCGAATTGAATATGAAATTTAGTCACAGAAGCACTGAACATATCAATCACTTTTGCCAAACCTTACCTCTGAGAAAAGGGCTTTTTGTTTATAGTTGTGCTAAAAACTAAATATAAGAATCATCTTTTATCACTTAAAAACAATTTGCTTATGTCTGTTTTATAATATAGATCCATGTATGGAAGGACTTTTCAATTACGAGGGCCATTTCATAAATAATGCACAAAAACTTTGTTGGAGTTAGAAGCCTTACTATACCATCGAGGATATCATCTTTGTTCATCTGTCGGATGGCTCGGGTAATGGCGGTAGAAAGCTCT
>JAAAKQ030231013.1:0-11276 GCA_010016005.3 Zanna intricata | reverse complement strand
TAATCTGTTAAAGGTACTTTGTACTTTTAAAAGATTTTTCTAACTATTTAAAGACAAACGTAAAATTTTAGCAGAAAGCAAAAACTATGTTTATAGGAACCCTCCAAAATATCAGACATTTCTGAATCATTAAATTCTGAGTGATTAAATTCTAGAAGCTTAATGTACTATCTTGACTTTTTAAATGATTACATTTTATCAAATAAATGACTACTTTTTGATTACATTTTATAAAAATTTTCTATCCTCGTTTCTTCTTTATTACTGTAAAACAAATTTGCTAGGTGTTTTTTTCAACGCTGCATAAAATATATATTAATACTATTTCTATTACTTTTATTAGTTAATAAATTATAGTTACAAAACTGAAGAAAAAAAATGAGTAGATTTATTAGCCATTCTTCCTAAGATTATTATAATTTTAAATAAAACATATTCCTGCAAACAAATAAAAACCGATTTATTTTTATGTAAAATTTTGTAAAAAAATAAGAAAATATACTTCTGCTGTTTTATAATAAAGAATAAAAATAACCAGTTATAATTGAATTTAATTTCGTATCATAGTATCAATAATTATAAACAGGTAATTATACATCAGTTTATTTCCCTTTGTAGCCGGAAATGACAAATACAAATATAATACAAAGAGTTACAAAGGTATAAAATATTTGTATTCTGACACACAACGTAATATGTATACGTGCGATATCGATACGTTTAAGTGAATAAACGTATTAATTTTACGTAATTTTGTTAGGACGGCAAACGTACTAATAAAACATAAATAATGGCCGAAAGCGTTACAATAATCGGTTGTAATTAGATGTACTAAATACATTATCTAACTGTAATAATAATATTTTGACAGTAGATGGTACCACTGTAACAAAATAAAATAAAAGTTGTTACTTTATCAACAAATCCAACAAACGAATAATTGTATAAATGAATAACTAAAAGGATTTTGTACTGTTTCTGAAATTAATATTTCAATATATTACATTATAGTTAAATAATTATTTTTTATATACAGAGTGATAGTTTAATATGGAAACAACTTTATACTGCAGATCTGAGAGGTATTTGGAAGCAGAAAGAAATGCGATTCTACATACATAAAAAATATCTGCATTATGAAGAGTGGCTCAAGGTGACGAAAAAATTTGTTCGTCATCTTGGGCCCGGCATATTGAATCAAACTTCATTTTTTTAAATAGGAATGGAACATATGACACATGATTTCAATTTAAATTTTACAATAACGTCAATAATGAAACCCATTTTTCTGTTAACGCCTTCGATATCGAGATGTAAGCATCTCGCGCTGCATGAACAGTTTTATTGCATTTTACATCCATAACGCAAACAATAACGAACTTTAAACAACGCTATAATATTATGAAGTGTCAAACATGAACTAATAATTAACATAAAAACAAATTAAACGGCTATCTTAACTGATATTATTTACTTTAAATATGAAAATATTTATTTAAAAATTTTACATAAATATTTTCGATCGTAAATTATTTATGAAATAAATTCTGAAAGCATACCATTCTAAAATAAGTGTTTAAAATGCTTCCCCTCTACCCTTAGCAGTGTGCTAATCTCAAGTGACATCCATTTATAACTTATAAAATGTCTGATGGCACAAGAGCAGATTCATCATTACTCATCTTTTCAATTCGTCATGTTTGCAGGTGATCTGTAAAAATTATGTTTCAGGTATACCCAAAAAAGTAATCCGGAGGAGACGGTCTGGGGACCTGGCGGGCAATTCTATGGCTCCTCTATGAGCTATCCAGCGATTTGGAAATTGTTCATTTAAAATTTGCCGTGCCTTTAGATAATAATGAGCTGGTACCCTATCTTGATGCAACCATACATTATTATTTAAAACTTATCCAACATTTTTCCGGATATTTGGTATTTAGGTCTGACAAGTTGAAAAAGTAAGCATCTCCTGCAAGAGATATCAGTTGATACAGCCGATGTCGTTGTTGTTTTGTTATTTATCAGTTACTGTTTATTATTATCAATATTATAGCACTATTTAAAGTTCTTTATTGTATCCATTATGAATGTAAAATTCAATAAAATTGTTCGTGAAGCGCGTTTTACCTCTTTCTATAGTTAACACGATTTTTCCGTCATTCCAACTTTGAATAATTACATCGATAACGAAGGCATTAACAGAAAAACGGGTTTCACCATTGATTTTTTTGTTGTATTATTTTTTTTTGTTGGAAAATTTAAAATCGAAATCACGTGTCATATTTCCATCTTCCTGTTTAAAAACTTAAGTTTGATTCTACATGGCTTATCCAAGATGGCAGACAAAAATTAAAAGCCCGTCATAATGCAGATATTTTTAACTACGTAAAACCCACTCCTTTCTGCCAACAAACAGCTCTCAGATGTATAGTGTAAAACTGTTTCCATATTAAATTTCACTCTGCATAATACTAAAAATTTACGCGTATCAGTTAAAATTACTGAAAATATTTCTCATAAATTACGTTTATAAAAACAGTAAAACGAATATTCTATAATTACAATTAATGGGAAAAAAATTCCTTTAGTACTTAAAATTTAAAAAAAAAAACCGTTATTAATCCAAGGCATTTTACATGTAAGTCTAGCTCTACAAATAATCAGAAGAAAATAAACTGACTCATAAAAGATCGTCAATAAGTTGTTTTACTGGTGGGTTGTATTATTTGATTTTTCTTTTTTTATATTTGACTGTTTACTGAAACATTTATCGATGGAACCAGCAGAATGGCAATAATTAGCTCTATTTAGAAGAGCGATTCTTGAGAAGAATGTCCTGACCTATTTATGATTTAAAAATATTACTTATTTCTTAATGAAATTAGGTACATAATAATAAATCAACATAACTTTTACAGCATAATTATAAGCCAAGTTTAACGGATAAAAGCAGTTTCATCGTTCCCTCTGATATATGACGTGCAACATAAAAAAAATTACTTCTGTTGAAAAAAAAATTGTAATTTAGTTTTACGTCATTAATTTATGTAAATTAAATAAAACCGTTATAGACATAATCAAATACGTTAATATTATTAAAACATTTTAAATGTTTTTTTTTTTTTTTCATTTTATGGAGAAAAGCCAGAGTTAATAACAGCTGATGAAATATATAACAAAATTGAATTTAAGCCTCATGTATGAAATATTCAATTGAGAAGAGAATGAAATCGAATGAGACTCAGAACGTATTAAACGACAGAGCCTCAAAAATTAATATCTAATATGCGTGGTGAAGATAGGGTGAGTCGGTTCAGCATCGGATAGATCCGGGGGGACTAATGGAATGTTAGGGGATGAACTGCGGCCTGAACGTGAGGGGACTCGTTCATAACTTGTCACCTGTTTTTATACTAAACTGCATCAAACAACATTTCCATATAACATAATCGGTTCAATTTTTTTTTTTTTAATGTGAAATAAAGATAATTATATTACTGTACTACATTAATAATGAAACAAAAAACTGTTTTTTTCAGCTTAGCATAAACGATTTAAATACATCACTTATATTTTACATTTACCAAAAAGGACCATATTTTTAAAAAATAAAAAGAAGTTAATATTAAGGTTTATAGAGAATATAAATTATAATTTTCTATTTCTTGGAACAATAATTAAGCATCTCTTTAATGTGAAAAATGTTATCAGTAATATCTTTCTTTACATTATAACTTATCCTAAAACAAGAAATCGAGAAATAAAAACATAACTAACAATTTGTGTAGGAAGAAATATCAAAGATACTTTAATTACCATCAATTTTAAATAATTGAATCATAAAAATTAAAAAAAGTTATTTTTCACCATGTTAAATATTGTTTTATTTTATTTTAAAACTTATTTTCTTTTATTTTTTAAGCGAAATTTATTAAGCTTGCAAAACCAACTAAGAACTAAATGACTTTTGTTTTTTAGGAATTGCAAAGATTAGAAAAAAAAACGATAAGGAATGCAGAGAAACGATGTAAGAGGCTAGTGCGTGCATGGTTACGGTTCTACGGAATGCAACAGTATATGCCAATACCTTATAACATTGGGAATAAGATAGACAATTAATTTAACTTATTATATTAGAGTCGGAACATTTATGGTACTCGTTTTTTTTTTTTTAATCAAGATGTCAAGCTAATATTATTAACATACTGTGTTTAATAACTGTTTTTATTTAAGCTTTTGTACTGGTACTTCACAGTTATTACGACTTCTGTTTACTGACAGGTTTTTTATTTGTTATTTTTATCGAAATACTATTCTTATCTTTTATTATGCTTGTATTTTTCTTCTGTTATCACGTCTATTATTTACATAATTTTTTATTATTTTCTACATTTTTTCATTGTAAGATTTTTACATAAAAGTGTGATTTCCAAACATTCAAATTCAGTTATTAAAGATAGCTTGATTCAATAATAATAATAAATATGTATATAATTCTTTCGCTCGTTATCCTCTTTCTTTTTTTTTTTAACCTCTGGAACCACCGTTAAGTTTTATCTTCAGAAGATGAGATGAATGAATTGTAGCGTGTGTGAAAAATGCCGTGCCTGACCGGGACCTACGGATGAAAGGCCGAGACGCTACCACTTGCGCCACGTAGGCCGGCAAATATTCTCTATTATATGCATTCCTTTGTACGCGACAAAGAAAGAAAACTAATTCGTTGATAGAAAAAAACTCCATAATCATGAATTTAAAGTGTGTGTAGTTTTCCGATTTTTTATTCCTTTGCAAATATTCTTGAAGAAGTCTTAATAAAAAAAATTCCTGAACTCTTATTACATTTTTACTGAACACTTGTACGTTACTAGCCTACCGCCATCTTTCAATTAAAATAAAATTTTACATATATCCGTAAATAAAACTGTCCTATCGATAGATATTTTCAAATTACTGTTCAGTAATTTTATTGTTCAATTACATTTATAGTGCTTCACTGAAACCCTATTAAATACGAATATAGCTTCTTTTCTCCGATTTGCATCGTTAGAGTTTAATATTTATATACAAATTCAGTTCACGAATTCTCAAAAGACTAGTTTTAATTTTAAAATTAGTAGTTTCGGAAAAGTGATTTCTACACACACACGCGCGCGTATACCGGTTTTTGACCTCAAAGGTTCTATTGTGTATAGGTACCTTATATATACACAATCGTATCTTATGTTAACTATACACCTCAGATGCCACAGACATATCCGTGCCTATGTAAAAGAAATCTAATCGCATGTTTTAGCCATGTTTTTGAAATACATCATCTATTTCTTCCCGACATATGTATTCGTATTGTAGTTTCAAGAAAAGAAAGTCATTAATTTTTCAACCATTCTTGGTAAATCTTGGAGAAGTTTAAATAAATAAGAAACGGAAAAGCAGAACAACTGAGGAAAAAGTAACAAAATAAATTCTTTTTTCTGAAAATGCACGTTAGTTTATACTTCAAAATTTATTTCAACGCCTGGCATTTATCTTCTAATGTACATTTCAAAATATCCATTACATTATATAATGTATTTTGAAATGTAATGATAATTGAAATAATAACGATAAATGAAATGACAATGGATATTTTGATAATGTACATAATATACATTTATCATTTTTTAATATATTAATTAAAAAAACAAAATATTAATTCCTATTCATATTTACAGAGCTAAAGACACCAATAAACAAATCAAAACAGAATAATATGCAAAATTAAACTTTATGTCCTCATAAATTCAAACTTCCCAAACAGTTAAAATTTTAATCAATTTTTTTTATTAAAACTGTATAATTTGCTGTGGTTAGAAACATGTAAGTGGACTGTAAAAAAATTGATTGTCTCTGGTAGGTTAATAATATTGATTTTATTGAATAATTAATAAATGCTTACTACACCAACTGAAAACTGACTAAATGAACCACAATAACTGATGTCACTACATTATTACTCGTTAACTGCGACAATGGGTTAGAAGTGTTGAACTACAGTGTTGATATTTATCTGACTATGGCTACTGATTAAAGTTCGTATTCACTTATTAAACTAAAAAATCGTGTTTCAAATTCTTCTCTTTTCATTTGTATTTACATCTGTATTCTGACCCAATTCGTCAAAAATCTCTATCATATCTTGATTTTCATTAAACTTGTCAATACTGTCAAGCGTATTTTCAAGACGGGCTTGAAGTTGATTAATGTCTGATTTATTTCCAGTTTTAATTTTATCAAAGTATGTTTCACATCTTGTTAATCTGGCCTTCACGAGCCTCGTTTTAGGTTGAGTTCAGAAATACTTGTCATGACTGATAACACAGATCTTTATACTTGCAATAAAAAATTATTACCACCTAAAAAACATTTAAACAACAATCTATAACGATCATATGATCTAAAAAATGAAAATTAAAGAAATTGGTGCGTGTGTATTTGTATTAAAATTACTGTAGGTGTTTATATTATAAATTCTTTGAATACTATATATTCAAAATTATGCACGGGCTTGAAATAATAAAAAATGTGACCTTATAAAAACAACATATGAGAACAATTTTATGAGCACTGAATCTGACATCACTGATTTAAAATATTTGTATATCATATAAAAAATGTATAACAAATCGTTTTGCCGTCCTCCGTGGGGCGAGTGGTAGCGTCTCGGCCTTTCATTACATCGAATCCCGGTCAGGCATGACATTTTCACATACGTTACACATCATTCATCTCCATCCTCTGATGTAATACTTAATTGTGGTTCCCTAGGTTAAGAAAAAAAAAACAAAAACAGATCGTTTTTATTTTATTATCGCACTTTGATTATTTGTCTTTTTCAACTACTCCGGCCCAGAGGACCAAAAACTATGTATAATTCGCTGTGGTTAGAAAAATGTAGTGGACTGTAAAAAAATTTATTGTCTCTGGTAGGTTAATAATATTGATTTTATTGAATAATTAATAAATGCTTACTACTCCAACTGAAAACTGACTAAATGAACACACAATAACTGATGTCACTACATTATTACCCGTCAACTGCTGAACACTGAATATAATGAATTAGTTACTGAAATTACAAATTGTTTATTCCTTCACATCTGATTAACAGTGCCTTAAAACTAAACTTAACCCAAAGTCTTTATTTAATATAAATTCCGCTAGAGCGCATTGACAAATATCTACATTTTTATTCTTCCTAAAAATACTATCACACTTTGTTATCTAACTAAATAGAAAGATGAGATCAAAATTTACCGAAATTAAATTAGATATACGTAGAAGGTGATCAGACCATTCGGGCAAAAACATTGACATACAATGGTAGCATAAGAGTAATTTTTTTCTATTACTCGTGAGTTATTTATCAGCAAATTATGATTTTTTTTGTAGAAAAATAACTGACCATCATATACCGTAATTAAAATGACTATATTTCAAGAGGTTCATCAGCTTTATATAATAAAAGTCTGATAAATTTTATTCGATAATGGATGTATTCATTATTTCAGACTACCGGATTAGCTTAATAACTTTTAAATAGAAAAAATAAATTATACAAAGGCCAATATGCTCAAAGGCATCATGATATAACTGTTCCCATACAAATTTTCCTGTTTTTTAATTTGAAAACGAATAGTAACAATAATAATACTCTTGAGCTCATTCGCAAAAGAATGTAAATTAATTGTGGGAAAGAGGGTCAAATTTAACATTTCGAAATATAAGACAGGAAAATAGATGGTATAATAAACGGGATAAGTATTTTGTTCGTAACTCTTAAAGAGTCCGCATACTATTGAAAATCGAAAAAAGAAATGAATGCTTATTTTACAGATAATCCTTTTTTTTTTTATATAAAATGAAACACATTGATGTAGATATAGGTTTCATCTTTTTTATGCATATCGTTAATAGATTGTTTGTGACATTATATAAACTATTACTTCTAATCATAAATTGCAAATAATAACCTAATGGTTTGCATCCGAAGGCAGATAGGGTACGGATTCAACAGTGGTCAGGCTTTTTCATAGTGACTGTAATTGCGTATAAAACTACTGTTGCTTTGAGAATAAATAAATAATTTTACACAATCGTGCGCGCGCACACACACACACAGGCAGATGCCTAATTAAAATTACATTTTTTTTGTTGAGATGAAGAGGAGAAATGAATTTTGCAGCGTATGAGTAAATATTACCAAGAATGAAGCTGGATTCGAACACAGATATACTAATTTCTTGGATGTACTACTTTGCGTGTGCGCGCGAGCGTGTGTATTTTTATATATATATATATGTGCGCGCGCGCGCGCGTGTGTGTGTGTGTGTGTGTTGTGTGTGTTTATGGGCTGGTTGGTTACCTTAAGAGAAAATAATTTTTGATATTGTCGAGTTATAACTACCTATTAACTTATATGAACAAGAAAGACCTACACAGACTCTGGTTGTACATTTATTTATTTATTTATTATTATAATACGTGTCGAAATTACTTTATAACTACTGCATATATCTTTCAAAACTTAAAAGATAAATAAGTAAATCTAGGTGGAATCAACCCAGCAGATCAACTCAAAGTACCTTACGGATTATAAAATTCCTATTCAAGGGAGATATGTTATGGTATTTGAATATTTAATTATTCAGAGAAGACCACGTAGATATGTTATGGTTATACCATAAAAGTTTTCTATGGTCATACTTCTCAAAATTTCCTTGTAATTTTTTCAATTATAACTTTACTTCATAGTCAAAAATAAAAATCATTGATTAATATTTTGTCTAAGAATTAATTGTACTAGCTTTATTTTATTGTTATTAAAAGTTTTACTGCATTCAATTCTTTAATTTAAACATAAGATTAAGATTAAATGGTCAACTTATGCAATTAATTTATGTTTATCTTCAATAAGTTTCCATAAATGATTAAAGATTAACCCAATTTTCAGCTAGCAGGATTTTTATAGATTTTTTCTGTTTTATTTTTGTAATCCTATTTTTCTGAGCATTACGTTTGCACCAGAAGAAATTAATAGTAAAAAGAGCCTTTTAAAAGCAAACGGAATCAAATTTGTACTCGTATATATGATTGTACAACAAAAAAGTGGTTCACAAAAATCATAATTTTATATAGTTTTTAACTTTAAAATAACTTTTATTTATATTTTTCTAGATCGTTATCATCACAATCACAGCAACATGTGACTAATAGAATAAGGGATGTTTGTAGAAGAATAAGGGATGCATGGAAATATATTTACACTGAATGCAACTACGGAGGAACTTTATCTTCTCGCTAAAAATTTATGAAAGCAATTTTAACTTACAAAGATTATTAGAAATTCGTCTCTTTAGAAAAACGTTTAAATCGAACTACCTTACCAAAATTTCTTAAGGAAATTCATGAAACTAACAAAAATTAAAAATAGATACGTAAACAAAGAAATATATTTTCTTTTTTATTGATAAATTTAGCAATGACAGCAGATGCAATAAAACATTAGAATGATAAATATTTATGAAATTATTAAGGACTCTACCAAGTCATTTCGTAAAATATGTGTGTAATAATACTTGATATACACAATTTTATCTTTGATGATATACATTTCTAAAAAAATACAAGATTCAACAAGTGAAAATCCTACATCAAGTCTTTTCAAATCAGTTATGAACCTATTAGTCTTCAGATATCTTAAAAATGTAGCTTATATAGTTAAAATTTGTTACTTCTAGTGTTAGATATTTTAATGAGATACCTTAAAATTAAAAAAAAAAAACCAGAAAGTTATCTGTAGAATATATTAAAATTAAAATTAAATTTCCACGGAATAAAAGCTACATCACAGTTGTAGGACTTTCCCATCACGCGGCTAAAGCCGCGCTCTCGGAAAGACCTACAACTGTAGGTTTTCCTGATACACTGCTTAAATAATTTAAAAATATAATTTTATCTAAATGTAATATGTTTTTGTTTATTTAATCCAATGATTCTTAATAAAGCGCGCGCACATACCGTATTTAAACGTATTTACAGTATGTATTTAACATACAGTATTTAATCGTATTTAATTCGCGGCACTAGCGGCGACGGTCGACAATAAGTAAAATAATGCGATTTCACAAATTTACATAAAACAAATTTCGCTTGTACGGTCACCAGATGGTGTAGTCGCGAGGCTTATCGTATCAGGTACCGAGTCAACCGGATGATCGATTTCAAGACTCAGCCAGTCCGATTTACCTTTTTAAACTTTAAATATTGTTAATTTATTTAATTCCACCACTCAACTGTGACGTCAAAACATAGCAGACAAGCGCAACAGCATTTTTGGGGGTATGGGTGTGATTTTGCAAAAGTTTTTTTTGGAAATATTATTGTTATTTTATTGTGAAAAAATGTGCCTAAAAAATATGACATTAATGAGGTGATATCTCGAGACACTGAGAGTGTTCTTCTCCTGCAGCCTCACCCTCTTGACCTTTTAAATTGAAAAATCAATGGCGTCAATTCCTTACATAGAAATAATCTGACTAAGTTTGGCCAAAATCGGTCCAATAGTTCTAGAAATATAAAGTGATTTAGAGGCCAACACCTAACACACGTATTTTTGTTACTGTACCATTCGGAAAATTTTCATCGGTTTTTGGGTTCCTTAGGTGTCAAAACGTTAAGATCCAGTGAAAAACGCATACGCCCAAATTGGACCGATTTATATTACTTCCCTTCTAGAGCTATATCGCTTAACGGAAAATAAAAAAAGGCTAACTTTAGTGAATTTTGATTAGTGAACTTATGATTATAAAGCCAGAAAGAGTAAAAATACAAGTTAATTGATGCTAGCCGTCAGAACGGATACGGCACATTGAGTGCTCAGGACAAAAAATTTTTTTAAATTATCATAATTTCAGTTTCTTTCACTCTCAGCACAAGTACGTTTCATCGTAAACTTCAAAATTTAGTGACAAGATTAAGGCATATTAGTTATAAGACAAATTAAATAAAATGATAAAGCCTATAAAAATTCTAAGAAATTGTAGAAAAACGTTTTAAAAGGTTTAAAATGTAAAAAAGTTTTAAAAAATTAATATAATAATTAATAGATTTTGGTAAAAACATATAAAGTAGAAAATAAAAATTAAAAACGTCCATTATAAGTGAAAAAAAATCTAATATCCAACTGCATCCACATTAATGTATAAGACTTTACTGTACTAAGTTTCTGAAACGAA
>JAAAKQ030230991.1:0-11277 GCA_010016005.3 Zanna intricata | reverse complement strand
ATGCCTGACCGGGATTCGAACCCGCGACCTCTGGATGAAAAGCCGAGACGCTACCACTCGGCTACGGAGGCCGGCAAATGTTGATAGTGTTTAGAGGAATTGACCCCTCTGCTTGTAGAGGATTATCCTCATCGTACAACAATATTTAGGCAGTACCAAGAGTTTTAAAGAAGAAATTTTGGCCCTTAGGATGCTAAAAAATCAGGTTGACTGTCTTTCTCTGCGACTGAGGGAAACATTCCTGCAATATGAAAAAGAGACAGACAGCCATATGACCTACCACCAAATAGAGACGTCCTTGGGCATTAATGCACTAGCAATTTGTGTTATTCTGTAAAATCACCTTCAAATTAGAATGCTTTGTATTCTTAAGATGCCACATAACTTGGCTGATAATCAGATGGTATGTCAAGTTTCATGATGCCATGAAATGCTGGAAAAGTTTGAAATGAGGATATCCCTATGTGAAAAGTATTGCAACAGGTGACAAAACTTAGCCAGCCTCTGTGGCACGAGTGGTAGCATCTCAGCCTTTCATCCGGAGGTCCCGAGTTCGAATCCTGGTCAGGCATGGCATTTTTCACACACGCTACAATTCATTCATCTCATCCTCTGAAGGTACCTTATCCATTCCTCCTTATTCATCTCATCCTCTGTACCTTAATGGTGGTTCTGAAGGTAAAACAAAAAAAAAGTGACAAAACTTGGCTATACTGTATGATCTTACATCCAAGGCTGAGAACAAAGTTTGAGTGTTCAAAGATGAGGAGACCCCCCCCATGGCTGTTTGAAAATCCAGATCAGTGAAGAAGAGAAAAGCAATTGCATTTTTTAGTGTAAGAGGAGTTTTAGAGAGAGATATGTTGGAAACTCAGAAGACAGTTACAGGGAAATGGTACCAAGGAATGCATGCTTAAGTTGTCAAAGCTCTCAAGAAGCTGTGTCCTGATTCAAAGACAAACACGTCGTTTCTTCACATCAATAACACTCCAGCACACCATTCCAAAGTTTGCTCTAAGTATTTGGTCATCACTGGAATAAAATCATTAAAGCACTCTCCCAACAGTCCTAACCTTGCTCCATGTGACTTTGCACTGTTCCACAAGGTAAAGAACAGACTTAAAAGGGTGGCATTTTATGAGCAATGATGACCTTCTAAGGGCTTGGGATGATGAGTGTGCTCAGATCTTCAACAAACTGGCCTCTGTGGTGTGAGTGGTAGCGTCTTGGCCTTTCATCCGGAGGTCCTGGGTTCAAATTCCAATCAGGCATGACATTTTCACATGCTACAAAATTATCATTTCATCTCATCTTCTGAAGCAACATCTAGTAGTGGTCCCGGAGGCTAAAAAAAAATCTAAGAAACCATAGCAGGGTTTACTAGATTCAAAGATCTATTCAACAAAAATAGTAATTAAACTGTTTAACATAGAAATTTAAAACTAAGTATACAGATATAATCCCTAATGAAAAATACTGTATTTTAAAATGTTTAGGTAGCTCTTACTGTATAAATTTAGTGTATATCAATCACCATGAAAATAATATATATTTTCTAAAATCCCAAAATACACTCAGTGCCTAAAATACACTCAAATATGCTAATACAAAATAGCAAGATTTTTATTCATTAAAGGGTTCATAACATACTACAAAGTTCTGTGCAGACATATACGTCTGAGGGAGAGATATACATTGTGTGCATGTCATTTAATTTTGTTTTATCACATGTATTCCTTGAACCTGTTTAACCGAGTGAAGTTAACAGCACATGTTATTAATTAAAGAATGTAAAAACAAATCTCTTTCACTACCATAGAAATTGCAATCGAAAAACTGAGAAAAATGAATCACTGACTAGTGTTGGGTAAAATTTACCAAAATGAAAGTAACAAAAATATCTAGAAAAAAAGGAAATTAATTAATTATTTAGCTATACATTACATATTATATAAAAAGGGCATTTTTAACTAAATGCAATCACTGCCATTTAAGTATTTCACGGCATGGACTAACATGACTAATATGACATGGACATACAGATGCACAAAATCCAATTCAAACTTAGATCATCTAACATGATAATGTTTACATTAACTCTTTTCATAAAAATAAAATGAAGAATATTTCCTCCATTTTAAAGATATGCTATAAATAACACTGTATCTATTCTATTCTGAAACAAGTAACCAAAATCAATTTACGATAGTATTAAATGATGTCTATTTTAACTTACAGTAACTCATGTTTTATAGAAGTGTCGTGCAAAAAAGAATGTAAAGAGAGCAAATTCTAAATGAAACACTTAGTGAAAATAAAAAAAGTGTAATAATAATTTATTAAATCTGGAAATAACTTTCCAAACAAAAATATGAAGTAAAGCGTTATTATAAACTTTAATATAGTAGCTACTCTTACAAATAACTTAAAATTCTTTTTCTATTAAGCATATAATGAAAAAAGTAACAGGAATTAATAACTAATTTAGAAAAGATATTTTGTAAAGTTAATAAACTAGATACAAGAATGAAATTAAATATTTTAAAATACTTCTTTCTGGCTGGCATGAAATCATGGAGAGAAATCAGTTATATGTCAGAAAGAGTGAGTTAATTATAACAAACTGCTTACTGCAAGATATGCTTTTACAGAAAATGTTTTCCCTCAAAAATTAATCTTAATCTGATCAATTTGAATTCTGATTAACAATCTTTTACTGTATCTTTCTGTTCAAACCATTAGTTTTGAACAGTTGTTGAAAACAATTATAATACCAGGGAAAAATGTTAATGAGAGCAGTTACAACCCACATGATTCTCAGATCTCAAAAGCGTCCACATTATATTGAAAAATTATACTAAAATTACTGAATATATTATTTTTTTTTTTTTACCTCCGGAACTACCGTTAGGTTATATCTTCAGAGGATGAGATGAATGAATTGTAGCATGTGTAAAAAATGCCATGCCTTACCGGGATTCAAACCCGGGACCTCCGGATGAAAGACCGAGACGCTACCACTCGGCCACGGAGGCCAGCAAATATATTATTAAGATCATATAAAAATGCTTACTTTGCACATATAATAGGTGTTCTCAAGGGAATGTTTTCTAAACTGCATGCCTGGTTATAAGCTACTGCAGAACTACAGACACTATCTTCCATGTTTATTGAAAATTTGCAGATATTATTAAATGGAGTCGGATCAATCTAAAAAAAAAAAAAGACAATACACATTTTGAATTAAATGAATTGATTAAATTAGACAATATTTACATTACATTCAAGTTTCAATCGCAATAGAAAAATAATTTTGACCAATAGCAATTAGAAAAATCCTGAATACGACAATAAACTATCCTGATCTGAAAAAGTACCTCTTCGAGTTGATCATGCCTTCCTAATCTATCTTGTTTCTTCTTTCTTCCATGTATCCTGTATGAACTGGTTTGCTACCTTGATTGCTCAATTATTTCTTCATTGTTTGATCCTTTGGATCTACTTGCTCCTGCAATCATTCTATTTAAAGTGTTCATCCAAGAATTATGATGTGCTAACCTTCAATGAGATGAAGTTCTTCCTGCTCCACTAGCTGAAAAATGGAATTCTACGTATTCTCAGCTTAAATCATCAAGTAATTTTAGAATTCCTTGATTAGTTAAAATCAGTAGTTTTAGAAAGATTTATCAACTGCATGGCTTTTGTGATGCAAGTAGCAGTGCATATGGTGCCTGTCTTTTCATCAGATCTGCTGATAGTAATGGACATGTTGAAACTCACCTTCTGTGTTCAAAATCTAGAGTAGCGCCTTTCAGACAAATCTCTATTCCAAGGCTTGAGTTGAATGCTGCTCCTCTGTTATCTCGTTTATTTAATAAGGTTAAATGTATTTTAGATATAAGATTTGATTCAATCCATTTTTGTTCAGATTCCAAAGTGGTACTTTACTGGTTGTCTTTGCTTCCTAATAAATGGAAGATATTTGTCGCAAATAGCGTTTGTGTGATACAAGAATTAACTAAGGAATGTGTATGGAACCATATTCCTTTGGAAGATAATCCTGCAGATGTCTTGTCACCTGGTTGTATACCAAATGCATTACCTTCGTTACAACTTTGGTGGAATGCTCCGTTGTTTCTGAAACAAGATGAGAACACTTGGCCATCCAGTGAGCCTATTGTTTCTACGATTCCACCAAATACGCTCAAGGAAGTGAAGAAACTTGACAAAACTAATGATAGTTGACAACCCCCCCTCCCCAGTTGACTATGCGGGTCCAATACTTAACCGTCACAGTAGGCGGCTTACTCGACCTTTATATTTACCATCAACCAATTCTTCTCATCCAACTCCACTTACTCCTGGACATTTTTAACCTTCTCACCCGTAACTGCTGTACCTGATCCTGACTTCTCAGGCATTAACTTAAATAGACTTACTAGGTGGCAGATTTTACAAAAATTATTAAAGGACTTTTGGAAAACATAGTTTAATGACTACTTACATTCATTGCAGCAGAAGAATGAATGCAAACTCTCTAATAATAACATTTGTGTTGGTAATGTAGTTATAGTAAAAGAAAACACTCTCCCTCCACTAATGTGGGAATTGGGTATAATTGTCAAGGTATATCCAGGTAATGGATATTAGACTAGTTAGAATAGCTGATATAAAAACTAACAATAGTATTGTCAAAAGACCTATTAACAGATTAATTGTTCTTACAAATTTAGATATTTATAATGACCTGAGTAATAATGAATGTAATGAATGAAACTTCTTTAACTTTTATTTTCATGTATTTGTTTATTTTCAATTTTATTTGTTTGTGGGTTTTGCTATTTTTAATACTGGAACTTACACCTAAAGTAGTTTTTAATGCCTTTGTTCATTCCTTCACCTATTATCTTTTTTGTATTTTCTAATATTAGTATGTCATCATATTTGCTGTACCTCAGTAATATTTTTTTTTTGTTTTGATTAAGTTTATGTTTAGTATTAGATATGTATTTTAGAATTATAATTTATGTCGTTATAATTGGTGGGCAGTATGTTCCATTCCTAGTTAAAGCCAGCTAGTGCTGCGCTCTAGTTTTGTTTTGCTTTATTCGAGTGAAGAATCCTGTCAGGCACAGTCATGTCATGCTAGGTTAAGTTATGTTATGTCATGTTATTTTACACATTACATTGTATTTAGTTAACAGTGCTAATAAACATTCCTGTTACTCATAAAACCTCATCTATTACTCATAAAATCTAACAAGTTACAGTTTTATGAAAGAAATAGAATGACATAGTATTTGGCAATGACAAGAAAAATTGTGAAGATAAAGGTCATATAAGGAATACAGTATGACCCCAATTATATGAACTTTAATCAGCTGAAACATCAAGCATTCAAAATGACAGACAAAAAAATTATTGTCTTTAAACAGTCAATGTTACTTAATAATTTATAATGAGGAAGAATTTCCTCTTTGGAAACATGCAACCCTGCTATTTCATATATCCAAAGAAATACAGTTGTTATGTACAAAAAATATCTTTACCTCTGGAACCACCATTAAGGTATATCTTCAGAGGATGAGATGAATGAATTGTAGCATATGTGAAAAATGCCATGCCTGACCGGAATTCGAACCCGGGACCTCCAGATGAAAGACCGAGATGCTACCACTCAGCCACGGAGGCCGGCCAAATTAATATCATAACATATGTTTTGCTGTATTTGGGTAGCGTTAATAATAACAAGATGTTAACTCTTTTTCATTCTGTTGATTATGTACGATCATATCTTTGAGGCACATCATCCCCATTTCTAATTTATTATAGATTAGTTACAGATAACTATTTATAGATAACAATATATTAATTTTGTGAAATTTTATTTGTAAGTTTCCATTATTAGTCTAAAGCAGACTGAACAGAGGGGGTGGAAGGCAGCTGATGTCTGCTTCTTTTTATTAAGGTGTTTTGGCTGACATTTCATGATACAGAAGTGTGTTGTAACAATTTATAAAATTCTATAAAAAGAGTACAAAAATGGTAAAATTTTCAGCAATGTTGCATTGGATTTCATTATGCCTTTCAATGGTTTCTCATGGGTTTTAAAGAAAAAAAAACTTATACAGCATTCTATTGAATTGTCCAGCAGAAAAAACATATTAAGAACAATAGTTACAATTTCTCTTATTAAAAATTATTCAATCCTTCTGTTATATTTTTAATCGTAATATATTTTTTAAGTAAAAATACAGTACATATGACTTAAACTTCACATATCAAATGCATTGTACAATCACAATATTAAACAATAAATAAAAAGTTTCTTTGCACCAAAAGTTGCAAAGGAAGAAGAAAAACCTTTTGGTTCTTTCTCATGAACTAACTTATGAATGGTTTATTTGTGACAGAAATTGATAAAATGTAACAATTGACAACTTTTTTATATCATGCTTTGTCAGGAAAAACTTATTTTATCATACTTCTTTTCAATTTAAAGACAATATGAAATGAATGAATTCATGATATGCAAGATATCAATGAACTGATTCAATTGACCTTGGATTGGATAAGTTGTTTTGAAATTTCATAAAGAGATTTTACTTCTAGTTTATATTTCCAAGATGTAGAAAACATTTAACAAAAGCATCATGTGACGGGCAAAGGTTTTACATCAGAGAGGGGAGATATATATGTTATTGAATTAATCTCAATTAAATGTTTCTTTATAAACTTCTTCCATTATTAAAAGCTTTGAAAGTAATTATTCTAACTGGCTGCAAGTAAACATTAAGATATTAAAAGAAATATAATTACCAAATATAAATTAGCAAAAGTAAATATAAATTTTTATTACATAAAAAGATACGAATAAATATAAATTACCACTGGATAGCAAACGCTGAAATCAGATGATTTATCTGCATAAAGTGAGTTGCAAGTTGAATTCGTATCCGAGTTTAATTCTGCGGATTTATAACCAGATTCCACCATATGGCTAAATGTTTTTTCTGATGAACAACCAACATCTAGAGCCCAACTATCAGCAAATTCATTTACATCAGTATGTATCTTACCATCAGAAGATAAGAAATCATTATATGCCTCGCTATCCATTGTGCCTAATAATCCAGCTGTTTTACCAAAGTACCAGCCTAAAAATTATAAAAAAGATTATTAAAAAACACACAAAAACCCAAGTTAGACAATAAATCTTCATTTTTTAGGAGAAATTATGGATACTGTATATTACATTTTCAGTGATTTTTATGGCTACTGCGGCAATTGTGAAAAATGGATTATTTGATGAAAATGGAATATTTGTACTACGGATATAAAAATTATGCAAACAAATTTAATAGTGAAAACATTTTATAAGAAATACAGATTTAAAAAAAAAATGCAATACTATACCCTAGCAAGAAATGGTTATTTATTAACAAATAAATAACCCTAGTAATTTATACTATCTGATTCAAATAAAGTAAATAAAATATTAATTTTGACAGTCATTTAATTTATATTATACTCGATGCTGTATCATGAATTATTAAAACTTGTTATACTTTTCAGGGCTGCTGACCTTAGAAAATGAGACCTACAATCCAGTAACATAAAATCACTTACATACAATGTTATCAAAAATTATTGTCTAATTATAATTATTTTCTTTCAAATTGCATTAATCATCTGTTCAATTCATTTTTTTTTTTTTTTTTTTTTTTTTTAATATTCCTTTCATAATTTCCATTCAACATCATCATTAATTAAATAACTGTAATTAAATTTATTCCTGAATGCTAAAGCAGTATAGTGAAAGTAATATGAACCCTGCAAAAAAGTAGGTTGAACAGTTAAAAGTAGGTTGGACAGAACAAGTGTAACTTCAAACTATTGCTTTATTACTTTGAATCACCAATTTTCACTGGAAATATTTTTTTTTTTAAATTAGTCTTTAAAATTTTTACTTTCACAATATAGCTCATAATAATATATAATGTTGAATACCACATTCACTTATTGTTAGTTTATTTTCAATAATAATTTATATATTTGTCATTCATACATAAATTGTAGAGAAATCTTACTGTAAGCCTAAACAATAGAACAACATATAATCCTGGCTGGCTTGACTAGCACTTTATAACTGGGTGTTTCTGATAGCATTTACAATCATTTTAATCAATATTACTAATCTTCATGATCACATTGTGCCATACTATACATTGAATATGTGCCATAAAAGTGCTTAAGTTTCTTAATAGTAAAGCAACAAATTATATGAAATATTATGATATTAAACAAAAAAATTACTTTTACAAAATATTGGTGTAAGTCAGAAATATATAATAAAAAGTAAACAAATAATTATTCAAGTTAAGTCCAAATGCTAATTAACAGTAAAAGAGAAAATTTGCAATTTAGAAAAAAAGAGTTTTGTTATGATTATAAAATACATACCTTCCAAGAACAAGGTGCAAATATCGTGTTTTAAATTACATTCAAGAGCAAAACCTTTTTTTCCTGTGACCGAAATAACACCAGCCTCATAGTAAATACTAGCTCCTGGTATATCAACCGGAAGAATTACAGATGAATTGGATGTAAGGCTAACAGTCTGTGGAAAAAATCAATAGTAGTAGTAATAATAACAATAATAAATTTCTTTTACAGGAAATAACAAAGTAATCCTGTAAAATTATCCTTAATAATAGACAACTATCACATATTTATTAGTTATTTATGGTACATGATTCATAAAATATTAAATCACACAGAATATATTAGTTCAAGCCAGTCACACATCACACAAGAGACTTTCAATAATTAATGAGACAAGTTGTCTCAAGTCATTTTTTAGAGAAAAATGATTTATTCAATGACAGTGAAACTTACATTACTTTTCAACATAGTCTCCAGCAACATTTAGACACTCATCCCATCATTCTGTGAGCTTCTTTATTCCCACAGCGTAGAAGTCTTTACCTTGCTATTTGAATCATTTGTGTACCACTTTTTTTTACCACTTCAGTGTCGTCCAACTTCATGTCATGTAAAAAGTCTCTGAGCAGGCTGAACAAATGAAAATCAGACAGGACGAGATCTGGACTGTAAGGAGGATGTGGCAACATTTCCCAACCCAACTTCTCAGAGCATTTCTCCTTTTCTCTGAGCAATGTGGGGGCATATGTTGTCATGCAAGAGAATCACACCTTTTGCGAGAGCAACCTGATTTTTTTGTCTTATTGCAGGTCTCACTTTCTGTTGGAGCATGTTAGAATAGTACTCATTGATAACAGTACATTGTTCTTCTAAATAGTCACTAAAAACTGAGCCTTGTGAGTCCCAGAAGACCGTTACATCACTTTACCAGCTGACGCATGAGTTTTGAATTGTTTTTGGTTGGCAAATACGAATATTTCCATTCAGGACTTTGCCGTTTGGATTCAGGCTCAAAATAGTGTATCTATGTTTCTTATACAGAAAGTCATTACCTTCTGCTTCAAACTGTTCTTTGAATTCGGAACAAAATGCTAATACAGGTATCTTTATGAGCTTGTGTGAACTGTCTTGGAACCCGTCTCGAACATGTTTTGCAATAATTTAGTATGAATGATTGAATGCACACTAATTTACACAAACTACCATTCTAGAGAATTGTTACCCTCCCGTCTTTGCTAATAAGATCATTTAAACGATTTTGCAACACGGTAGTCGAAACTTCAACTGGTTTTCTAAAGCAATGGAGATCAGTCACTCTTGTTCCACCCAATTAAAATATTCCACCTAATTATACATGTTACTGCTGTTTAAACAATTTTCATCACATTGTTTCAACATTCTTGAGTAAATTTCTGCTCGTTTCATATCTTCTGATAGTAAAAATCTTATCAATGAGTGTTGCACAACCGGCATACACTTTTCAAGCAGAACTGAAATTCTGAAATCAACAAAAGGTTATGTTTAGATTAATTATGATCGAACAGTTGATTAAATATGTTCCCAAGGTTGCCAACTTGATCCTCAAATGTTTCATTGTCATTGAATAAATAGTTTTTTCTCTACATCAGTGTGTCTTATTAATTATTGAATGCCCTTCATATTATCTAGTTTTGTTCTAGCTGGCTTTTCACATGTTTTGACTAAAACTGTTTGAAAATAGACTCTGCTGGACCTGGGTTACCAAATTGCAAAAGCAAGTGGTTTGGTCACTATGTTTAGTTATATTCAATGGAACTTTTGAGGCTCATATTGTGAATTATTGACTAAAGCCAAGTGATTCACTCTGAAATCAATATTTCATGCTATGTTTCACTGTCCCAAAACACAGTGAGTCTTAGACCAGATCTAACCCAATAAAAAATTGTTATTGATGTAACATTGCCAATTATGTGTGTGTTTGATTCTGAGGACAATGAAGTAAGCATGCTTATTTGATGCAAGACTTTGTAACTAGCAGGTAAACAGAACCTAAGTTTATTCCACAGTAACAATGAGAAATAAATACCAAAAGGTTAGCCTGTGGACTACTAAATGATCAGCTAAGGTTGCATGCATACTTCAAATTTGTTGTATCTGAGAAATGTTTCCATTCAATGGAGAATAAGAGATTATAGACTGTTAATTGAGATTTAATAGATGACAAATGATCTAGTTGCTACATTACATTACATTACATTGAATTAACTATCAAGCCAAACTAATTTATTTAATTGTAATGTCATTATATGTTATTGTGTCATACTGTCACTGCATATGAGAAAAACTGTAAGGATGAGAATTCAACAAAAGTACATTAAAGTTGATGAGTAGTCATTAGTAATGTCATAAAAGTTGGTAAAAAAGTTTCTGTAAAAAAAGATATCAAATTATTTATTCTAATCAAAGACAAAATCAAACAGAAACAAAATCATGATAGTGACAAACATAAAAGCTAGATATATTTAATGTGATAATAGAAGTGCATATGATAAAATCTGTAAGGAAAAATAAAGATTACAGTACACAAAGTGTAACAAAGTATTTAGTTTGATCAAATATGGAGATTAGAAGATTAATACAGAATAGACATGAATGGAAAGAACTGAAGGTAACAGTTCAACCTAGGTGATGAAAACAGTTAATTTATGTATAATAATATGAGTAGTTCTCAATTTGAAAGATCAATGATTTAGTTTGTGTGAATGTTACAAAGCACCACACACACGCACACACACACACACACACACACACACACACACACACACACACACACACACACACACACACACACAC
>JAAAKQ030230990.1:3263-18621 GCA_010016005.3 Zanna intricata | reverse complement strand
AATTTAGGGAAGACAAAAGAAAAAATTGTTAAAATATAAAAAAAAATCAAGAAGGAAAAAGTAAAAGTACTAGAAAAAAAAAAAAAAAAAAAAAAAAAAAAAAAAAAAAATGAAGAAAACTGCATATATAGTTCTTAAGTTACACAAAATTTAATAAAATGTTATTAATTTCTATCTAACTGAATGCAATAATGTAATAGCCATTCATATGATACTAATTTTTAAGATTAAATATGCTTCTATTCTGACCTAAAGTATTAGTAATAGAAAGTAACAGAAGAACCTCATCCAATTCACAGTAACTGAAGATAATCTCATTAAAAAAAAAAAACAAAATCTGACTTTACAGAGAAAAATTGTACTTATAAAACTGTTCTCAAAATTTGGATATTCCATACATGATCTTCTGTTAAAACAGTCACAAAGAATATTAATATACTATATAAATGAAACCGATTTAACAGAAAATTATTTTGATTGATATGTACCATTAAATAAAATAGATTTATAAACAAAAATAAAATATGTCTTGTATGATAAAATGGTGCCACGTTAAATTTTTAACATTACCGCCAAGTAAATAAAGCAATGTAATATGATTCTAAATAATTCAGACATTCATTTTATATATTCATTACTTTTCCACAAATAAAATATATCCATATCTATATCGAATATGTAAATAAACTACAATTATTAATATTAAAATTAAATTAATATGTATAAAAACAAACCTGAATATCAAACATGGAAGCCGGATTAATTTTAACATTATACTCTTTTTCTAATAACTCAGCTAAACGGAGCTTATTTTCTGCCTTGACTTTCTGTACAGTTCGTTGAAATACTTTATCCTTTGCTAGTGGTTTTAACTGTTGTAGATCCTCTAAGTGTGTAATCCAGTTGTTACCAATTTTCTAAATAAAAAGAGAGAGAAAAGATGCGTTAAAAATAAATTTTAGTTTTCACAAAACGAATCATATTGTTATTATTCTTAGAAATAAACATTGTAAAGTATGCCCATAGAGCAGCTCTTTGTGCAGCTATTATTTCTTGGTTTGTTGCTAATGCTTCATAGCCTGTTCATGTGAAATAAATGGAGTGGCTGGAGATAAATGGAGTGGCTGGATGAGTTATATGAGTTTTGACTTGCTAATTTTAATGGGTAGACTCAGTATTGTGTAACGTTATTTACATATTTTATTTATAAAGATGTTGCAAGAAATTGTTCAAGTTCAAGTTGTAGTTCATCTGATTTCTCATTTCTATACTATAGTGTAATTATTACATTTTCTGAATTCTTGAGTGATTAATTTATGAAGTAATTCTGTACATTAATTACAACGTGATATTAGGCATTCATTGCATTACGTGATTACATATACAGACATCATAAAAGATATATATATATATATATATCTTTACTTTTTTCAACCACTCCGCAAAGTACAAATAAAAGAAAAAAACATTCTTACCTTTACTTTTTACCTAAGATGTTTTCAGGCCTAAGCACATCTTCAGTGATGTATTTTTTCTTATTCACATTTACACAAAAGAATATATTCATTAAAATATAAACATTTTTTTTTTTAATTTTTAGAACAAACATTTGTTCAGTCAAGAATTAAAAACTTGTTATCTCAAACAATTTTTTTTTAAATATTTTGATCAATGTATTCTTTCGTGTAAATGAGAAGAAAAAAATATCACTGAAGATGGGCTTAGGCCTGAAAACATTTTTATGTAAAAAGTAAAGGTAAGAAGGTTTCTTATTTTATTCTGTACTTTGTGGAGTGATGAATAAGAAATAAATTAATAAAAAAACATAAAGAGATACCTAAATTTTGCATAGAGGAAATACAGACAATAGAAAGTTTTTTTTTAATAAATAAATAAATATATTAATTTAATTACTAATTAACATTTAACAAAACAAAAAATTTACAGATTAGAAATTCATCATTTCAATAGACTTTTCTTGTAATCACTTTAACAAAATACCTACAAAATAATTAATTTTTTTTCAATTTTGATTTCAATAGTTATATACTTAATATCTTTAAAAAAAAAAACCTGAAAAATTTCATTTAATTTCTACGATACCTAATTTTAAAAGAACTAATTCAAAAGATACTAGTTTTTATTTATTTTAATTTATAGAATATATAGTTAAGAACTAGCATTTGTCTACCCAAACATTCAGTCTATTCTACTTACACTCATCATCATTTTACAATGATTACTATATTAATTTAGTAATTTTTACATTAAAAAGATAAGTCAATGTATGTGCATGAGATTTTAAATTTTATTCTTCTATCCAGTATTGAAAATTTAACTATAAGTGTTTAAATATTTTTGTTTAAAGATCTTATTTACTGTAAAATAAATTTAATAGTATTACTGTATGGTGAAGAAATATTTATTAATTTTAATGTATTAAACAATAACTATTTCTAATAAACAGTGCCTACTGGACTGCATTGTATTTAAAAGATATTTAATTGACACAAATTTGAGCTGTTTACAATGGCATTTTTTTAAAATATTTTGGTTGGTATGATATTATAATAAACATATGTTTAAAATCATTGTCTTTAGGATACTGTATGACAAATGTTTTAATGAATTATTTGGAAACTTTTAATACTGAATATTAAGTCATCTGAGAAATAAACAAGGCATGGTTCTTTGAACTGCTTATCATTTTATACCATTCTTTTTATTTGTTTATTTGAAATACTTCTGATATTGATTATACTGGTTTTAATTGCATTATAATAAATAAATTCAAACATTCATAAATTAATAACATTTATTTCATTTAATAAATAACTTAAAACTCCGAACAGAAATAAAACTGTCATCACCACAATTTTACAATTTTAACGAACAATTAAAAAAACATAAGCATCAGGTTCTTTAACATTCACCACCTTAACATCCTAATTTTAATCCAATCAATACAGTATCATCAGCTCTGAAAAGATATGCTGGTAGTAACATGACGGTTATCTGTAAAATAAGGTCACCAATTTTTTTTCACAAAGAAAAATATGTATATTTGCAATGAATTAATTATACACCGTCGGAAAGCCAAGACTCTCTATTATTTTTTTTACTTAATCCCCATTGCAATCGACGCATTTTTGCATGCAGTGTAGCTTTTTGATTGTTACACTAGTCATAAAACTCTCCTACCGTGGCGCACAGGTAGCATACAATCTCTTCTTTCAGCTCTTCATAGGTCCTGAAATTCATTCCAGTGTTGATGACACACCCAGGTGTGTCATCAGTACAAAAATGAGATGCACCATACACAGTAACAGATACCTTAAAAAAACTAATACCAAAAGTCAAATTTTGTGGGAACTCACATCATCAGTTGGCACTAAATTCTATTATTACATAAACAAAAATAAATAATAATTCAGCGATTTATGTCTGAAATTTTTATACAATATTTTGAAAGTATTACAGTTCATTGTATATTGGGCACGCACCAAGTGGCTGTTATGGATAAGATATGTAAATGATACTTTGATCATGTATAATCCAGTTGTAAATAATCAACATTTTATTTTAAATAAATTTAATAATTATAATGAGATACTGGACATTTAGAAATACAAAGATCTTAAGCATAATATAACAGTTCAGTTCTTGATGTAATTGAATATTTATCAATTAAAAATTTCCTAGAATTTTAGAAATATTACTTAGTTATTAGATTTTACTATCAGGGCACTCCATGCTTTAATTATTTATGATACAACACTGTAAATGGAATTGAGGTTATAATTTGAGTTTAGCAATTTGAGTTTGACTATCAATTTACGTAGTTGATAACATGTTTTAAAACCTATTTTAATTAAATATGAATAAATGAGTTACAAGTACAACAACTACTTCATTTTCTGTTTCTATTAAAGAAGAAAAATTTTTTTTTTCTTTTGTGCATATTTTATTTGTATCATTTATATTTTTCAAAGTATAATAATTATTTGTAATTCTATTTTTTCCTTAAAGTTATTCATTGTATTATTAAAAGCAAATTAATTTTTTTTTTAATCTTTTTTACTAGTAAAAAAACATGATTACATTATTTTATTTTGAAGCAAAGAGTTCGCTTTGGCAATCCTCTAAAGCAATAAAATTATTTTACAGAAAAATTATAAAATCAGGTTTCTAAAGCTGATAAAAATGTTTCTGTAAATATAATACAGTATTACATCATTACATTTATATATTCAAATGTTAAAAAAAATTGAAAGATTTTTCGAAATACTAACCTCAGCAATAAGGTCAGAGAGTCCTGGGTTACAAAGCAATATCCAACGTCTTGGTGTAATACCATTGGTCTTATTCTGGAATTTTTCTGGTGTCATTTCATAAAAGTCTCGGAAACTATGGAAAAAAAATTTTAATTTAGTTTAAATCACACTTAACAGCCCCAATCCAGTTTTTAATAAAAAATTGATTTAAAAACGTGAGGGCGTTGTTCTACTATGCCCTCATTGTTATTAAAAAATATACATGTACATATATAACAATTGCAATGTAGATAGTAGGTGAATAGTCTATTAATTGTCAACATATAAAAAATTTAACAACTCTGTACCGAGTTTCAAACTCTAGTTTAAGGAATTAATTTTTTAAATGTACATATACAATCACCAAAACAATTCAAGGCATAATCACCAAGGTATAAGAACCATTGCATACTAGATTTCTTCTCAATTGACTGATAGAATTATAAAAAAAATACTTTTTCCTATTGCACAGATTTTTAATTTCTGCTTTTTATTACTAGTCTACCATTACACTAAATTCAAAGCTGTTTTGAATAACTTGCAGCTTGCTCAAATCTGACTTTATGATTGCAACTTATCTTCTATTTCTCTGAATTAAAATTATTCACTAAGAGTAATGCTAAGATTCTGATATAGAAAGATTATTATATTGTACTTGAAGTATTTTACTGGTTATTAGGTGAGAACAAATATACTACAAGCTTAAATATTATTTTATCCAATATATCAGAATATGCTACGTACAATTAAAGCTGATGATTGTTGAGCAAGGATCAATTGATGACAGTTATGAATTTTTTGTGATTAAGACATCTAAAGCAATTATGAACTTAAACATGTTATGTCAATTTTATACATATATCTAAATAAAACTAAGACTAATGAAATATTTATAAGTAAGTCCATATACAACATTATATATATATATATATAATTTAATACATCCATTAATTAGAAGTGAAATATTATGATCCAAAACTACAATGAATCTGAACAAAAATCAACTTACAGATCTTTCTTAAGAATTTCAGAATGAATCCAAGCAACACCATTGACAGCATGTGATCCAACAATACTTAAATGTGCCATATTGACTTTCTTTTCCCCACCTTCTTCAATTAGGGACATACGACGTAACCTATCTAAGTCACCAGGAAATTTCTTTTCAACTTCCTAAAAGAGAAGATTGAAAAAACACAAAATTTAATTTTTTATACATATAAAACAATTATGCTTAGAAAGAGAATGAGAAAATTTAATTAAAAGTCACAGAATAAAACTTATTTAATAAAACCGCTTAAAACAATAGATATAAAATACCTGTAAATGAAGAAAATTTATTTGGTAAATTATCTGCATATGTCTAGGCAGAATATGTTCCAACATAGCACAAGACCAGCGTTCCAAGGCTTCAGGTAAAACGGTATGATTTGTATAAGCACATGTTTTACATGTAATATCCCATGCCTACAAAATAATCAAGTATTACATAAAAAAATACATTAAAATAACAAATTTCAACAAAATTTAAAAGTAAATAACATCAATAAGAAATGTAGTAAATTTAACTCATTTAATTCTAATAACTCTAAGCAAAAAACATTTTTATGATTAAAATACTCTTAAGATTCATAATACAAAATGTTCTGCAAATTAAATATAAGTAAGAGATTGTTCTTCAATTATTAAAAATATACAGCTGATAAAATCTTACATTATAATCCTTATGCTTGAAAATTGGTATCTTCAGTTTGAAACGGTAATCATGAATGGGAAATTATTGTTTAATAAGTTTGTAGCTTTTTGTTAAGTCACAACACGGCTTCAATTCTTGTTTCCTCCCCAACTGCTCCGAGTTATGTGTTAGTGTAAATTGTTTACACCAGAATTTCAATAAAAATTATCTGATGGTGAAGAAATATGAATGTCAAAATTTGCAGCTTGCTTAAAAAAAAATCATAGGCACTGACACCGATTGAAAAAGCATTCTTTAATACTGCATTTTTTTCTGCTTACACTAATAGCAGACATCAGTTTCATTATCACTTTTACAATACAGTGCACCTGTTTTTATCAACTTCTTAATCTCAGCCTATTTTAAATAAACAGAACACCGATAATAAAACTGCTTGTGATATCATATTGAAGTACCATGATTAAATGTTAACAAATATTATTACAAAATCAAAATCAACAGGCATTGCTCATTATGTTTATACAATTATGACTCTATTGTTAAAAGTGAATTAGAAACAGTTTAAAATGGATATTTAGAGTTTACTGAATACTGTGGACCAAAGTCATCATGAATATTGATAACTGGTTTTAAAATTTACACATTCCATTTGTTATGTTATGGCCATAAGACTTGTGAGGAATGAACAGCTCTCATCAATTTTGTGGCGTGAAAAGTAATTGAAAATTAATAAAATATTTACTGTACATGATTAGAATATATATACAAGTATGTAGATATTTAAACAAGACAGCCAGGTTTCAAAATAAACAGTAAAAATATTACATCCAAATCGATGCAAACTTATTTACATACATAAAGAACAATATGGCACAGCAACTACCTCAGCAATGGAATTTCAGGATATCTGCCAACAAAGTTGTTTCTTGTCTTGACAGAAATCAAAGAATAATATTTGAAGACAATGTTGAAGACTACATTCCAGTTTCTGGAAGGCTTTCTGTACAAATATGTTACAGGAAATGAGCTATGATCATTTTAAGGTAAACCATAAATACCATTTTGTAAACACCAAACCCACAGCACTTGCACAAAAAGTCGAACAATGATAAGGTAATATAATGAGGAAAGAAAACATAAGAACAGCATGTTGTTCCAGAATTGCATATAGTTGGCTACATGTAGTGGCAGCAAGTATCTGATAAAGACATGTTCAATCGTATATAAAAGCACTGCCAACTTCTGGCCTTTAGAACCTGTGACTAAGTAACACAATACGAACATTATAATAAATTTGTAAAATATCACTGACCAATGTGTAAATGAAAAAACTCCTCTTTAACAGATAAGTACTGAGGTTTCTACGCTAAATTTAGATTTTCTATTTGAATTACCAAACATGTATAATTTTTATTCTTACTACAATGCTGTTAATAACATTTATTTTATTATACTATAAAATAAAATACTGTTTAGCTGTCAACTTATTTTAATAAGTGACTTTATCTGTCATCTATTATTAAACTTATTTACCTATGTATACTTTTTCTTTGTTTACAATAAATGACAACTATTTATCAATAAAAATTATCTAATTATAAATTTTAAGAAACATTTACATAAATGATGTTTGAACATAGTCATATTTCAGATTTATTTCAGTAGCTGTTTAGCACAGCTCTTTACCTACATTCATAATTAAATAAAGATCCAAAATTATTCACTGAATTACAATACTTTGACTAATTTAATTTATAGAAAACAAAAAAGACCATGAATAGCAACAAAAGATAATAACTAACGAAAATTCTTTCTTATAAATTAACATCTTTAAAAATATATTAATTAAATACATACTTTTTCCCAGGGGAGTTTTTCAACATCAAGAAGTATTCTCATAAGCTCTGGAATAGCCAACGATGGATGAGTATCATTTAACTGAATAGCAACTTTATCTGCAAACTGATCAAAACTACAACGATTTTTTTCAGTTGAACCAAATTTAGAAGATTTATATCTTCTGATAATATCCTGCAAAAAGAAAACTTATTATCACATTTATTGATAAAATGAAAGTTAAGTTATGAATAAATTTTAGTTAATCATAGTTATGTATAGATTTTAGTTAATCGTAATGTAAAACGGAAAAAAAACTTTAACAATAAAGCACAAAAAAATAACCACAATCAAAATTAAAATTTTAATGTACAAGCAATCCTTTGCACATCCTTATTTATAACTAATTATTATTATTATTATTATTTCATTATGATCTTACAGATTTCACTGAACATAAATGAAAACAATTACTGTTAACTTATAATTTTAACATAATTATTTTCTTTTAATAACTTAAGTAATTTTTTAAGAGTAGATTACTTTCGTGAAAGGAGAGTCTATAAAAATATCTATCACATAATAGCTTGTTGGGGGATTTCGAGATCGGAAAACATTGTGACAGAATATATTTTGAAATTGAATGTATCAAAATTATTAATTTTTTTTTTTTTTTTTTTTGACCTCCGGAACCACAGTTAAGTATTACATCAGAGGATGAAGATGAATGATGTGTAGCGAGTGTGAAAATGCCATGCCTGATCAGGATTTGAAACCGGTACTTCAAAATTATTACTAGAAGGTCATAAGCCAATGATCACACTGTTCAAAAGAAGCAAGAATTGAAGAAGTACGCTAGAATCTAATATATATATAGGATCTTAGATTCCATATTTGAAGAACAAAAGCAAAAACAAAATAAAACAAGGATGGTTAAGCAATTCTACAAGAATTAAACAAATAATGATTAAGGGAGCATTTAATAAAAAGTAGTATGTCTAGATAATACAATGGAGGTAGAGCTGCAGAAATACAAAAAAAAGGGAAAAAGAAGGATGAAAACATTTTAAATGAGAGCATGGACAGATTGAAGAAGATTAAATGGATAATTATCGAGCAAAAAATTAAGAAGCGATGAGAACAATGAATGAGATATTTAAGGGAAGTCAGATCCTGTGTTCAAAATAGGAAAAAATGAGCTCCTTTCTCTTTCTTTTCTCTCATAAGACACCATTTTACTAGTTTTCAATTATTTTTAATGTTTTTTTTTTTTTAATTTAATACATAATCTTCTTTTTTAGGAGCTTCTATATAAAACTATTTTGTAAATTTTTTTGTTTACATTATAATGAAAATAATGACAATTTTAAAATAAATTTTTTTGTTACTTTTTTACAATATGAAAAAGTGACCTAATTAAAAAATATCTTTACAAACAAAGAACTTAAATTTGATGAAAATCAAAGTACTGACTGAAATCCTGAAAGTCAAAGAACTTAAGGGAAACCATAATAAATGTTGCCTATTAAATTTTTGAGATTTCAGTAATTCTGATGTAAACTCAAACCAATCATCACGTAAGAAGTTCAACCAGTTGCCAAAAGATTGCAGTGATCAATACACATAACCTCATTAGAAAGCACTTTGTGCGTATTTTATAAGCAAAAATGCTCAAAAATTTGATTAATTGCTACATCTTAACTATGTTATTATGGGGGAAAAAAATATAAATTAACCAAATGTAATGGAAGCTGCAAAATGTTAAACCCCTGAAATTATTAAATTCATAAAATGCTCTATTAATTTTTTTCATTTCTTACAACGTTAAGAGAGTAAGAACATTGACAAAATATACATCTGAAAAAAATGGTATCATGTGGAAAAAAGTTTGGGAATTACTGTACTAGGTTATAGTTCAAGTTATTGCTGTTTAAATACTACAATAAACAGACTGGTAAGGAGCTATGGTGGAAATAACTGTTATAAATCACAGCATGAATTCTTCACTGTTTTAGTGACATAGTTCCAACAGCAATATTCACTGATCCATTCTTAATAATCAACACAATGAGTAGTTTCAAATAACAAATATAGTCTCACATAAACTACTAAGGTTAGCTATTGTTTCACATGGTTCAAAACTTGGCACAAAGAATAACAGTGCTATATCAACTATAAAATATTTCAGAGGTCTGAAATCTCTTTAATTAGAGCTGTCCAGAAAATCAAGCTAATTGGCTAGGATGTATCATGAAAGAAGGGTTGATTAAAATTAGGCAGCTAGAAAGATTAGTAGAAGATGCAAAAGGAAGAGGGTGGAAAGAAGTAAAAATTATAGAGAAATTTTTTTGTAATGATTTATAACAGTTAATTTTTTCACCATAGCTCCCTGCCAGTGTGTTTATTGTAGTATTTAAACAGCAATAATTTGAACTATAACTAAATACAATAATTACCAAACTTTTTTCCACATGATACCATTTTTTTCAGGTGAATATTTTTTCAATGTTCTTACTCTCTTAATGTTGTAAGAAATGAAAAAAAATTAATACAAATAATTCAATAATTTCAGGGGGCTTAACTTTTTGTATCTTCCATTACATTTGCTTAACTTACATTTTTTCCCCATAATAACAAAGTTAAGATGTAGCAATTAATCAAATTGAGCATGTTTTCTTACAAAAAAATGCACCAAGAGCATTCTAATGTGGTTACGTGGAAATGGGAGCTTTCAGCAACTCAGAATTAGACAGGATTAGAGTAGAATGGAGAGATGAAAATGATGCAAGGGGATCTGCTTTAGCGTAGATAACCATAAGATGCTGAAATTATCAGGAGTCGATTTTCAGAAGTCCAAAGAAACCTCTTCAAGATATTGACAAACCCCCCCTCTATATTTTGCCAACCTAATTGAAATTAAAAAAAACAAAAATCAATCCTGATAATACACAAGTTACTGCAGAAAATGTCATATTAGTTGGTTAATCATTTTGTGATGCAAAGTAAAGTAGCTGTTACTACACATCCATATACAGAATTATGTAAAATGATTGTTTTTTAGACTCAGATCTCAAGATATTAAAAAACACACAAATCCAGGGAGGTTCCTTTTATACTATTTGTTTTATTTTGTATTACAATTATATTGATTGTAAAAAAAAAAAATCAAGAAGTACACTAGTTCACACAAGTATACATGCAGAGAAAAAAAATCAAATGTAAATAATATACCTGAAGAGTGGCAGCACACATAAAGTACTCTTGTTTCAATCGAAGTTCTTTGCCTTCAAAAAAGTTATCATTTGGATATAAGACTCGTGAAATGTTTTCGGCTAAGTTACGATCCAACACAGCTTGAATATAATCTCCATCATTGACTGAAAAATTAATAATGTTATATGTCAGCAATGAATATTTTCTATTATCTAACTATAGGAAATAAAATAAAGAATTTTTAATCAGATTAATGAAATAGTACAGATGGTCCTAATTTTTACATAAATTGCAATTAATATGTTAGGAAATCTTTATGTAACCTTTAGAACTTCAAAGATGTTCTTTAAAGAATTTTTACCAAGTAATCAGTTTTTTTAATGTTCACTCCTCCATCTCTCTCTCTCCTGACTATCTTTCACTCATCAAAAGAATTATTGAAAAAAATTAAAATAAGCTTACCCGTGTGATTTTCATTTATAAATTTTCTGATCTGATCATGAAATAAATATAAGTATAAAATTTCAGCCTCTATAATTTATTTAAAATATATTATTCATTACAAATTTGGAAAGGAAGCATTTGTTTGTTACCCTTAAAACACATTATATGAAGAATAAAAAAAAATTATAAACTTGTAAACACATGTGAGGTTCTCTCATTAATACACTATGTCATCAATATGTAACTGAGTAATCAGCATAGGAAAAAGATTCTGTCTATGCAAAACATGTTAGGAACTGGACACAGCAACATAGAGATTAATAATACTATCAGCAAAATAAAATGTTTAATTGTGTGTAATCAATATTTTTAGTTTTTTCATAATGTACTACAATTATTAACAACAGTTTTAAGCCAATAAATATCATAATTAATTAATTAAAAACAAGGTAAAGATATCTAATAAAATTGTAAATTAATCTTGATAATTGAATTTATTTCCCTCACAAATATATTTTTTTATATAGATGTGATAATTAATTGTATCGCTACAAAAAACTAAATAAAACGATGAAATAATTTAGTGAGATGATAATCACTCAATACATTTCTAAAAGACAGATATTTTTAGATAAAATATTATTGTACTATTAAATAACAATTCTTTATGTTTTATACATGTTCTATTAATCCAAACCATGTAAGTGAAGAAATCATTGTAATGACATTTGTTGATGGTAAAGACAGTTTTAATTAAACTTTACAACTAAGATTACATGTAATGAAAACAATATATTAGAAATTCTTGGCAAACACGTTTGTGCACCGACATTCCTTGCTTTATTTCTCTCTTCTTTCTTCTCATTTTCTTTCCTTTAGTTTGTTACATTACTTTATAGATTTATTTAACAATACAAATTTAGTGCTTGGCATAAAAGACGAACCTATGAAGAAAACTACAATAATAAAATGGATATTTAAAATCAATTCTTAATAAAAATTAATAATTTATACTTATATTACACGAGAGACAGAAAATCTGATATGTTAATTCGGCAAGATTCATTCAATAAATCTGAACATTATATGTGAAACAGCAAATCTGATTATTCAATAAAATTATATAAAAAACATAATTATGTTCATAAATACATAACTTTCAAACAATTCACGAAATAATATTTTAGTGAAACTAACTTACAAAACTTAAGATTAAATTCAACAGGTGATTTGGCAGACCATAAACGTAAAGTGTTTACAATATTATTTCCATAACCAGGTACTGGATTATCGTACGGCATTGCAAATACAATCTGAAAAGTTTCAAAAATGAAATATCAGAACAAAATTTTAAAGGTAAAAAATAAAATGCAAGAAAAATTAAATTCTTAATTTCGCTTAAATTATTTTGAATAAAACATTTACTAGAATAAATAGTCAGAAATTTAACCTAAAATAATCTGAAAATTAATGAACAAAGAATAATCTCAATAACCAATAATTTTCCAATAATCAATAACAGTGTAATTTAACTTTATGTTATAATTCTGATAAACTACATATAAGACTGTTTATTTCTAATAATAATAAATAATAGCCTAAGTAAATAATATTAAAAAAAGGAATTTTATAAGAATATCTTTTTGGATTAAAAAAAGCCTTTCTTATTTTCCAGTAACATTTACGCGATAATCTCAAATTTACAATCAAATTTAGATTGTAAATGGATTAAAATTTCACTTAAAGTATATCAGTCCTCAGGTGCGATTTTTGTGTAAGCCTGAATAGAAGACAAGCACTGAAGGCAGTCAAGTCACCAATTTACTAAGTTCCACCAGAGGTAGCTGCTTCATGGATTACCAGACTGTGCTGACGTGGTACTGCTGTGAAGCAGCAACTACAGTGAAGCAGCAACTACAGAGTATATCAGCCAATTCAATTCTCACAGTAATTAACCAGGGAAGAATTTATGACTACGTTAACAAAGAATGTGAAATGAGGGGATGTTCAACTTATACGGGACAGCTGGGAAATAAAGAAAATAACATAACTTCACATGATAACAAATAACATGATATAACTTGAAATTTTAAATACTTTAAATTTATATAACATTAAATAATAAATGTTAAATTAATTTCACTATATTAAAATACTAAATTTGTTTCAAACTGATGCGGCTTTTCAAAGGACTTTTGGATCTAATTAATTAGTTCTAAATCAGAACTAGCGACTGAAAATATATAACTATATCATCAACTAATAAATCACACAAAACAGTCGACCTCTGAAAATTTTCCATCAGGAAAGAAGGACACCGAGTCATCTTCAAAACAACAAACAGAACAACATCATCAAAAAATTATCACACACGTACGCGCGTGCGCACACACACACACACACATGCATGCACACACGCACAAACCAAAGCAACCCAGGACTTAATATATTAAACTTAAGTTATTATAGTTAATCCAGGCACAGAAGATTATAGTTTAGATCCACAGAAACAAAAAACATTTGCAAAATAATCAAATTTTGAATATATTCAAAATAGCTGGAAAATATTGTTCAATTACATTATAAATGTTGATTAACCTATTAGTAACATTAATTAAGTCAGATGCCATTAATACTGTCATTCAGGTAACACCAATACAGACGGGCTAATAATTAAAAAGCCATTCGAAAAATGCTATGAAATTAAAGTTTTATTAATTTGAAAGCAAGCCATTCAGTATTTAATTGTTTAAAATTATAATTTTTCTTCATATTATTTAACATATTTTAAATACATTTAAACAAAAATGTACAGCTGATGCAACCTTTTTCTAAACATCATAAAGTAAAATAAATATAATTACAATAATGAACAATAATAATAAAAATAACAACATAAATTTTTTTAAAATTACCTGGCTATTGACCCACTTCTTTCCTTGTTGTGTGTCTTCTACATGGCCATAGAAATGAATAGGTAACATGTATTCTGGTCTAGCTTTCTCCCATGGATTACCAAACCTTAACCAGTCATCAGGTTCTTCAGTCTTAAAAAAAAAAAAAGAAGTTATATGATAATAATCACATATACAAAGATTCATTAATATGTAAACTGATTTAAATATACGTAATATTTTTAAACTAAACGCAAATCTGAAATGAAACCCTATCAGTGAATCATGAATGACATTGAAAAAGTATGTCAGTGTTTTGTTAGTAATATTTATTTGATACTAGATAAAAAAAATCAATCTTTTTAAAAATGAATAAATCCAGGTGATCACTAAAGATGATTTTTTAAGATGATCACCAAAACTGGATAAGCACTGGTTCCAGCAGCAAATGAATTCATCAACACCTCTCGCCTTTCTACAAGATTCCATCTAATTTCCAGAAGAATTTGTTGATTTTTTTTTTCATTTCTTCAACAAAATACATTATCTTGATGGCAATTCATTAATTTTCAATATAAATGAAAGTCAAAGAAGCTTAAGATTGGATTATATGGTAAATAAGCTATTGTTTTACACTAAAATAGGATACACTGACACAGAACCATTAAGTCAAGGGGAGACCATCCATCACAAAGACAATACTAGGTGTACCCAACTACTACTGCTAAAATTAGCATACAGGTAAACATTTGTTTTTATTCCCTGGGAAATCTTTTTTCTTTATAATTCAAAATATCTGGTAATTAGTATAAAAAAAATTATTTTTTTTGTAGATTAGATTTTCATAATCTGGCCATTTATAGGTAATGTGTTGCTTTTTATTACATTTTAGACAAATTCAGAAACTTCAAGCAAAGGAAAAGTCAAAGTTACAGCTACAGAGTTAATACCACTACCACTAC
>JAAAKQ030230957.1:0-11278 GCA_010016005.3 Zanna intricata | reverse complement strand
GAGGGACACGCTTTTGTCAAACAGGAATCGTCCTTGTTTGGCCGACGGTGGCCCTGCGGCAACACACTACGCTACTGATTCGATTACTCTTGGCAGCAACGCAGGTTGACTAACTGCCACCGATCGTTAACAGCCCCGATGACGTGTACGTAGGACACTGTCTTGCAGAAGCAATTTGATAATTGGCTACAGGTAGCAGAAATCGCAAGCACAGTATGGGGCCAGAGGCCGAGAAGCGATCCGAGAGGGCAGAAGTGCGTCGATAGTTGACTTGTCGCTAACAAAACTAAACTGAACATTGGAAAGGCCACCATGTCGGCCGATTTTTTCCACGAGGCGTACAGCAACCGCCCTTTCCATAGCCTTACCAAAGTTATTCAATATGGCACAATGGTCGAACATTCGCACCTGTCACAGGGGCCGTACTCTTTGGAATAAAGATTGTACGCGACTCCTTCCAGATCGCAGGGAAAGTTACATATCCCGCAACTGCGAGTTGTACATGTCCAACAAGTAAGGGAGTTTCTGAAATAGTCTGTTAACCATGGAGGCAGATATCCCGTCAGGTCCAGGACTGCTTGCATTTCGCAAATTAGCTATAGCGAACTTTATTTTGTCAGGAGTAAAATTTCTCTCCTCATATCGGTCAGGCCTATCAACCTTAGTTTCCCGACAAGGGATAAGTCTATCCATAGCCGCAACAGCATCTTGTGTGGATACTTCGGCAGAGTTCTTCCAACTTTCTTGGTGATAATTTTTTAGGCATGTCCCCAAGGATCTGCATTGAGCTCTCTGCAAAGTGATTCCCATTTCTCTCGCTTAGCTGCCTTAATAGTATAGTTCAGTGCCTTACGCGCTGCCTGATAGATCAGCCTTTCTACCTCTCCTCCGTCTATATTCCGTCTTGTCGCTCGTTGTGCCACCCGCCTTTTCGCCTGCACATCCCGTCAAAGCCCTGCTATATGGTCGTTTCACCAGTATACCGATCTCATAGTGTTCCTAGTTGTGTCAATACGGCTCATCTCAGCCATTATAATTTGCGTTAGCATTTCCGACGAGATTGTTCCCTTATGACCTATTCGGTCAACAACCCTATCCACTACAACTTTCGCCGGTGCAGCGCTATACCTAACCGGCTCCGTTAGTCTACGAACCCGGATGGCCGGTTCCGTTATCTCCAACTTGGCAGCCAAGTGATCACTCCTAGGTTCTTCATCCAGTACACTCCAAGAACCCGGGCCCTGTATGTGGGAGTACCGTCATTTAAACAAATAAGGTCAAATCTTTGATTGAAATCAGACAATTCAACACCTCTGTGGTTCGTGTGATTACTACCGGCAACAACTGCCTTGGAGTTAAAATCACCTTTTATAATTAGCTTCTTGCTTGACGACATCGCAACCGTCTGTAACACATCCAAGCGTTCAATAAACCCTGCAAGTCCACTGTTCGAGGAGATGTAAACCCCTATGACAACAGTATCTGACAGTTCAAAATCTACAATACCGTTCTCCCTGGCATGCAGTCGCCACCCAATCCGCCGTGAGTAGTCTCGGACGGCTACATTACAAGCCGGATCAGCTATTCAGACATCCTTAGCTGCCATGGATTTATTTGTCTCCGTTGTAACAACGAAGTCAGCACGGTGTCCCCTCGCAATCACATCCACGAAATCATGCGACAGGACACTCCTGTTGGCGTTAGTCAGCAAAAATCTTATCATCAGTTCGCGAGGGTGCTCCAAGATCTCCTTCCCCACGGCGCCTGTTTCGCTTATGTTCGGGCAGTCAGCCTGGAAATGATCGTCTCTGCCGCAGGAGAAGCAAGCACGACTCCTGTCTGGCCCCTCACACCTGGAGGCTTTATGACCATGTGCCCAACAACTGTAACAGCGGTCTACTTGTTCACCGAGAAAATTCCGGCAAGAAACCCAGCCAATCTTGAGTCTAGCCATCTTACAAATAGCGTTCGCCTTGTCAGCAGGGAGTAAAATCGTGACCGTCTTCGTGTGCCCGTACGATTCTACGATTCTCTTACAGTCATCTCACCTAGTTGCTCCTCACAAAGGCCGATTTCCGGGGCCAGTGCTTCAGCGACATCGTCTGTAGTCGATAGCGCATCTATGTCCTTTATCACAACTCGATTAACTCGATCCCTTCGGAGGCACGTCACCTGCACGTCCGCCACCGAGTCAACTGTCTTCTGTTGAAATCACCGTCATCCTTAATTCGAACCAGCACATCTCCAGTGTGACTCTTTCGTACCGAAAATATTTCTGGCAGACCTCCTACAACACCGTCTTTTACCGTCTTAAGGATTTCGGCAAAACTCCGTCCCTGCGACTTAATCGCGACTGTTTGGGTAGGAGGGCCTTGTGGACATTCCATCGACAAGGCACGCTTCATTCCGTCAGAGTAGAGTTTGACAACAACATTGTTCCTCCTGCCCCTATATTCGGCCAGCTTCCTGACAATCATACCAATCTCATCACCTGCAGTACTCAAAATCAGACCTCCGGTAAGTTGCCTCACCTTCTCCATTCCCCCATACAGATCCCGAAGAACCTGTATGGTCTCCTGCTTTGAATCCGTCACCACGATATAACTCGTACAAGTGTCATCAACGACCTCATCGCCGTGTAAAACCATCGTTTCTGGTCTGAAGGCAAGAAGTTGACCAGGACGGAGATTTTTCTCATCTACCAAGGCTCCAACTCGCGGGATCCTCCTGCAGACGTTAGCAAAATAAGGGCCGTCAATGGCTGCGAGATATACAATCGACGTCAAGCTGGACTGCAGTACAGCCTGTCCACCACCCACATCCTCTACATGTTTGTACGTCTCCCTGGGCCACCTCCTCCCAACAACATCCACAAGTTCTTGTTCCGTCAATTCCTTCCTCAACAAAGAGTCTATTTCCCGTTTCTTTCCAGATTCCAGGTTTTGAGTGAATTTGGCGCATGTGTACACAGGAGACCTGGTACACAGCGTTGTCCGCAATTCAAACCATTTTCTTCACGACACCAGCCATTTCACTATCAACCTGCTTGATTTCACGTTTGGTGGTCTTATCGACGTTCTTGTATAAAACCGATGTTAATGATAGTAAGCGGTCTAATAACTGATCGAAGTCTTCTTCCGTTGCTTCAACCCCCAAGTCGTCCATTCGCGTGGTAGACGCAACCGTGACTGAAGCAGTGAGATCCTCCGCTGCACGCTGACGCCGCTTCGGCCCTTCGACCGGCGGAGAACGAGATTTCGTCCGTTTATGATGTCTGCGTGATTCATCTACCTGTCCTTGGTCCATATAAATACCTTCCACCTCTTCTTGATCCCCAGACCACAACTCCTCATCACTGTCTTCAGAGGTCAGAAGAGAAATAACTTTCCCCCCTGTGATCTCTCTCCTACTGCCATATAAGGTTTTCAATCTGGGTTTACTTAATATAAATAAAGTCAATTTGTTTCATTATTTCCATTAGATATACTAATATTAAAAAAAATTATTTTGTTTCCTTTATGATTCCAAAACATGAAACTAAAAAATAAATTTTACTGATTAAATGTGCAAAATATGTTTGCTATTATTTATTTTATTTTGGTATTATGTTCATTTAATTATTATTGTATTCTGTTTATTATTATTTTTTTAATAAAGTTACATTATTTTATTTACATAATTTATCACTTAAAATTAAATAATTTATTGCTGTTTTTATGTAAAAAGTAACATTTTTTTTTTTTTCATGAAAATGTGCAAAAACTTGGTATTGACCAAAACCAGTATTAAGAACAAATGTTTATTAAATTAGGTATATGTTTATTAAGTATATGTCTTTTGCAATTATTTAAATGTAATTAATAATAAAAAAATTAAATATTTCCATAATTTTTGTTATTCACATTATCGGTGATTCAAAAAGGAATTCACAACTTTAAAAACATATTTGGTTCGATACGTCTTCCATTTGCAATGCAATATACATCCCACTTGAAGTCGATTTCATTACGGACTGTAACCAGCAAGTCGGGTGTTACCTCTGCAGCTGCGGCGGTAATTCAATGTCTTAGCTCAACAAGATCAGCAGACAAAGTTGGTACATAAACCGATCTTTAATGGAACCCTACAAGAAAAAAATCTTGCGGGGTCAAATCTGGGGAGAGAAATGGCTATGCAATTAGACCTTCACTACCGATCCATCGACATTTTAATCGAGTATCAAGATAATCTCGAACTTCTAGCTGGTGTGTCCCGTCTTGCAGATAGTAATGGCTTCCATCTGGGTCATAAGCGTCTAACTGAGGAATTAGACAATTTTTAAGCGTGCTCAGATAAACTTTACCATTTATAATTGCCTTCTGAAAGAAGAACGAGCCGTTCTGTCTGGAAGAAGGAGAACTATACTAATGAAGTTTTGGTGGGAAGAGTATATTGTCAGCCTACTAGGAGGTTTCCTATCGTACTGTATGAAAATTATTTTGAACTGTAGTTGGTAATTGTATTTAGATTAGATTAATCTTGAAACCAAAACACACAGCGAGCACATTTCGCACCTTTAAATATATCCATTGTTAACAAAACTGGTGACAACGCTGGTGGTCGAATTCGGTACTAATGAACTAGGCGAGCCAAAACTTAATGTGTTTTGCTATAAAATGTTTTACTATTTTTTCAGTTATACGTAACACTGAACTGATATGAGTGAAAAAGAGCCTATTCCATCATTCAATGTGTTTCTGATTTCTACTAATTAGTTTTTTTAAATTTGAAATCAAATAAAACTTTCAAAATAATAAAAGACAGAAGGGTACGCAGGCTAAAACCCTACAATTCAAAGGGATCTAGATAGAAAAGAAAGAATTCGCTAATCTAAAGTGGTGGGAAGAAAGAAGGAAGCGGCACAGCGGAAAAATGAAGGCGTATTAGAGAGGTAAGATATTAGCCAGAAGTTAACAATTCTATGCGGTCTGGTATCAAAATAAAAACTCCCATAATAACATATCTACAACCAGTGCTAACATGTTAATGTATGAGGTAACATATATTGGTTGGTTATTGCTACTATGTTATTCAAATTAATAGAAAGTAGAATGATATCTTAAGCATTTTTTAATAGCTATTTTGAAGAAATTTCAAGAAGTTTTTGTTACCGAGGATACAGGAAATTCAAGATAGCTCGTACATATAATGATCTCTAGATTTAGTAACTTTATTTTTTAAATAAAAAAAATCTATGTGAATTGCTTTTACTTTATCAGTTAATTCATACTACAATACACGAATACAAATTAAGTTTTCAATGAATTGAAATTAAGAGCTAAAACATATCCTGGTTATGTTCCAGTGATTTTATTTCATTCTAGTCCTAGAATCTTGTACGGAAAGGTAGGCCAGGTCCCCGGTTAACTGATATCATATGTAAGAATTCCATCTTGGGAAATAGTCCACGGTACCCTTTAATTCATTGCTAATTACCGATCCTCCAGTAAATTAAAAAAAAATTCCTGAAATAAAATTTGTAGAATAGAATACAGAATAAAAATAAATTTATGTATGTGTGTATACATATATATATATATATATATATACATACACATACATAAAGAGAGTGATGTACAACAGGTAAATACATACCTGCAAAAATGATGTACATCACTCTCTCTCTCTCTCTCTCTCTCTCTCTCTGTCTATCTGTATGTTTGGGTTTGGATTTGTATGTGTGTATGTCGTGGGTACTAAACTGTATGTTGTGGGTTGAAATGCTTACTAAAGTTTGAAATTTTAAATTATCTGCAAATCTGTCTTGACGTTGAATAGTCATTCTCAGTAATAATAATAATAATAACCATTCGGCTACCTGGGGAATGTCAGTAAGAAGTGAAAACATTTTCGATTGTCTTCTTCTCTAATTCAAATATACACCTGTAGCGTGCATCAAATAGCAATTAACATTATCCCTTACAACTGATACTGTTTATAATAGAAATTAACTATATAATGTACATAATTACTTTCAGAGAAAGCGTAAATGATCAGAAATGCTTGTAAATTTAGTGAAAATATATCATAGCTAAACAGAAATTATGATGCATAATGTAGAATATATGATTATTGTACTTCTTTATATGAGAAGCAGTAATGTACATACTACAATTTATTACCAAAATAAGGCATGTTTATTTGTTTACCGATTTATGTTTAAGAACGAATTCTTAACAGATAAATAAAAATAAAATCCCTTCGATAAGAGAAAGAACAGCTATGTGAAAATATTCAAAGTGTATAATTTCAATCAAAAAAAGTAAATGAATGAATCGGTTTAGTAAAAATCAATTCAGGTGTTTTCACGTAATATCTGAACTAAGCGATTAAAAAACAATCATGAATGTTAACGGAATTATTTTATTTGAAACACAATTCTATAAAAAACTTATTAAAAACAATAGAGATATTATGCAGTAATACAGTTTTATAAATATTTTTTTGAAACTGTTATTAAAAAATATATTTTGACAGCTTTTAAAAAATATATAATTTATTTAAACAGACAGAAAAACAAAATTACAAGTTAATAAATTTAAAATATGGAAAATATATGATTACTATTACTGTTTATTGGAACTAAAATGACAGAATAGCATCTGTATTAACTTATTACAATTATGAACAGTAGACAATTCCCTAACAGATACGAGGTTATGGGGGAAATACCACTGTCACAGTGTAAATGAGCTTTATTCCCTCTGGTGCCGAATTAAACCACCTCACTCACTAATAGCACCACACCTATATATATATATATATATATATATATATATATACAGTTTGACCGATAATCACAGTATCATCAAACAACATTTATTACTAACGTAAAATTTATTATAAGCATAATTACATTTGTAGAATGTAATTGCAATTAATGTGATCAAAGAGAACGTAAATTTATTATTATTTTTCTTTTTTTAGTGAAAGATCACGTCTATGACCCGTATTAATAAGCTACAATTTTTTTAATTTACTTTCTAATTATGACCGTGGACATCTTTTAAAATATTTTAACTTATCAGGAATGATAAAATTACATGAAAAAAAATTGGTAGATATGAAATTTGAATTTACCTAGAGACCACATGAACAAGAACCAAGCTTATTAACTACTAGATCACTAGACTGACCATATAATTAATTATAAATTGAAATATAAAAAATTATTTTGTACTACATTCTTTTAATAACTGAATTTCTGTTTGTCTTTTTTATATCAAATATACGCAACTGCAACTGGAATTTGGTGAAAAGGATTTAGATAAAAATTCGTATGTCCTCTCTTAAATACAACTATCTTCTGTTGAGAAATCAAACCGATTCAAAAATATTACAACCAAGCAAAAACATTACATTATTGGATGGATATCCATATTTGGTTAAGGACGGCGTTTGCTCTTTCGCGAATCGATCAGATAGTAAAAGAGGTCTGTGCAGTTGACTGAGAAGTTGTTCAATGAAAACCTTGAAAAGGCACAACCTAGAAATTACGCATGGAATTATCATCCGGAGCAGATGTACCGATGGTACTATGATAAAAACCAAATTGTTAGTTGAGATATGCGTTCGATCACTGAAGGTTTTACAACTTCCACTGCACTAGTTATCAGAGGGTGGTGGTAACGGATTAGTAGGATGAATATTAAACATACCCATATTTAAAATACATTCTATATGCTGTTTGTTGCAAAATTTTTCGTTGCTCTACATTATTTTTTTTAAGTTTCAGTTCTCTAAATAATTATTATTTTAAAACACGTTACAATGATTTCAGTGTTTTTAAAGATTTTCTGTCAAAAGGTTAACAGGTACCTATCACTATTTGTTAAATTAATTCCTCTAATTTGTCTTTTGTCCGCCATCTGTTGTTGAGTTCTAATTAACAACCAATCCAGCCTAACAAGGTAGTATGTAACGTAGAGATTTATGTCGCTCCATGAACAATGGATATATCCACTTATGGATTCTGAATAAATAAAGTTAAAATCGATATCTCGTAGACTGCATCATGCAACTCAATATCTCACTACAAAAATACGGGATTAAATTTTTTTTAAATTTCCAAACAAGATATCTAAACTTTCGCAGTATTTATTTATAGTATAAAATTAAGCTATTACATTACTTTTCTAAAGTTAATGAGAATTAACCTGAAGATGTACATATCCATTTAACTATTTATTATTATTATTTTTTTTTTTTTTAAGAAACCGATATTTTAAAAATCTATAATTATAATTAATTGGGTATAAATTGATGGATCAAATGATATCGCCCTAAAGATTTTGAAGTGAATGTTTTTGATCTCACTCATAAAATTGTGGGTGCTAGTTGGTTTGGAGGGGTAATTAAATTTAATTGGGCGTCATAAATAATTTTTGGGTCACGTAAAATGTTTGAACCTCCAACTTCCCGTACGTAGTTTAATTTTAACAAAATACTTTAAAAAATCAATAAAATTATACAATATGTTAATTAATGGCTCCACGCAAAATACTAGACAATATGCTTAATTATTGCATTAAAATATGTAATTTTATGTAATGAATTACATTATAAATTTTACCATGTTTTTTTTCTTTTTTGCTCATAACTATTAAAAGCACAAATAATAAATATTGTAGGGTTTAAACAAAGTAAATTTTTCATAAATTAAAAAAAAAAAAAGAGTTAAAGATTTAACTGTAAAAATTTTTTTACTCTATAAAAAACAAAAAAGGATTTTGGACTATAAAAATGAATGATAACTTAATTAAAATTTTCTGCCCCTCCTTAAAGTTGACGTACCTTAAATATTAATACCATATTTCCAGTTAGAAATACATAACATCATTATTTATATATTTTACAGAGGGGCGTCGCTAGCGCCCCCTCTATCAAGTATGACAACTTAGCAGAGTGGCGGTGTCGCTATATCTGTAATTTTTAACAAAGGGTGTTTTTCGACATCTTTCGTAACTTGCAGATTCATTTTATTAAATAAATAAAAATAATTTTAGATGAAATGTATTTAAAAAATTCTGAATAAAAATGTATTCTTACGTGCAAAACAATATTTCGATTAGCATTCTTGATTTTTTTATTGGAGCTCATCAAAAACCCACAAGCTAAAAAAATATTCAGACTTCAGAAGTGGTCCAACTAAAAATCAGCAAATTCTGATCATTGAAGAACGATTCAACAAATTTTTATAAAATTTTAACATGCATATCTAAATATCATTGACACTGATAGAGTTTGAAGATTTTTGACCCTCAAACTTTTATTTTTTTTTTGGGATATATGTTACATAATACATAACGTCAAATATTTTTCATGATTTTTTTTATATTTATCTTCTTACACTATTCACACCTTCAACCACGCTTTTCCAAAAAAAGAATCTTGTTCTTGATTATTTTGTAGATTAAACTGTCATTCGATAAATTGCGTACTACATAAAGTTTCCTTTTTATTTCAATATAAGATATTTTTATAGATTCTACATGAAACTCTATGGACAATATCATCGTAATTTCTATGCAATAAATGAAACCAAAAAACATCACGTCAAGTATTTTTGATGATATTTATTAAAAAAAGAAAGTATATTGAACACGCATGAACCATGCTTTTTCAAACAAAAGTTTTTCTTCGAATTTATTTTCAAAACTAGTGTTCATTCATTTTTTAGGGGGAAATATGATTTGATCTACATGGAACACTATGAACAACTCCATTTTCTATATGGAAAAAATTAAATCAAAATTCATTCTCTCAAGCTTAAACTTCCATTCTATCATTTTTTACTTCATGAAAGAAATTTCCTTTATATTTAAATTTGACTTTTATTCTGTAAACCATTTTTATACTAATCTCAACGAAAGAGAAAACAAAATATGGTACCACTTACTGTTAAGTATTAAATAGTATTCTTAATAGTGTTCAGTACCTTACTGAATTTATCATGTAGAATTAGTTGCAGGATAAAAACAATACGTCTCGTATTAGAATGCGTTTGATACAGAAAAAAATTAATTGACCAAGTAACCCACATCGTTACTCGATTTATTTGCTATTAAAAACACAAAGGACTTTAACCATATCTGACTGGTTCTCAGACTTTGACTGATCCAATATGATCAAAGTGGCGTGTGTTTTCGATTGAAAATAAATCGATCAAAGATGCGGGTTATTTGGTCAAGTACTCTTTTGGAACCTGAAAACATTTAGACCAATGTAATAGGACAACAACAGTAATTGCTGTAATTTTATTTATGCTCTTTAATTTTTCTATGTTTAGTAGTGCTTACATTTCTCAGCTACTTCCTTTTTCCTCATTTGATACGCTTCGAAACCATTCTATTTTAAAAACTTATTGATATTTTATATTTCTGTTAATCTTTATATAAAGTTTAGTCAATGTCCCTCCTTATATTTGACGTCATGCTTTATCTCGCTTTCTTCTTGTTTATTGGCTATTAATGATTATTCTTATCTAATATCAAAAGATATAGGGTTTATTATTGTGCATTACTGTTACTGTCTTGTTTATTATCAGATAACAAGAAGAAGACAAGATTAGGCATGACGTCAAATATAGGAAGGGGCGATGACTGAACGCTGTATAAAAATTAACAGAAATATCAAATATAAATGCAATATATATATCAACCATAGAGTCAATAAAAGGCAAAAGAATGAAGCTAAAAAAAACTAAGCAGTACATTAACAGAAACTATAATGATCTTAGCAGGAAAGATAATAGCAACTGTTATTTTAACAACCAACTATTATCTTGGTAGTTGAATAAGACGTTAAATTATACGATTTATCCAAATAAACAATCGAAGAATATTTTTTTCAGCAATCGGCCATTTTCTCAAATCTTCCATTATCTTGCTCAATCCAGATGCAGGATTCAGTGCTTGCAGGGATTTCGGTCATCCGGATGTTTTCTTTCTGAATCCAAAGTTTTCTAATATTATCAGTTTTACACCATAATGCCTAACTCTTTCAGGATAATTGGAATATAATTCTAGAACCTTAAGAATGAACACTCTTTTGAAGTTCATTTCGTAATTTATTTAACCCTGCTGTTCTGTTATCATTTACTATAGACATGTACTGTTCGGGTCAATATGACCCGAGAAAATAATTTTTCTTTAATTTTGTAGATCAGTCTAAATTTTCATTTGTAATAATTAAGTTTTCTTATTATTATATTACAAAAAATAATAGTACTAATTATTAT
>JAAAKQ030230946.1:0-11278 GCA_010016005.3 Zanna intricata | reverse complement strand
GAACTATCGTGCCGATGGGTGAATGGCTCTACGTAGTGAGTCTCGAACGATGTCCTCTGGGCACCTGGGCGAACCCGATGTAATTAGCCCTAGCTCCAGTATACGCGAGTGCTCTACGTCCGTTATATCACCGGTACTCGTGAGAACAAAATTAGTTCTTAAAAAATTTCACCTATGATGGTTGGTAGTTCATCTGAAAAAACCACCAATTCAAGTCTTGTGAAAAGACCTGGATCGGCCTTATCTGATGAGAATAATTGTCCCCAGGTAAATAATTTAAATGGAAAATCTGTAAAAGCAGATTTGCAGTACACAAATATTAGTTTTGTAGTCATACACAGTAACCAGGAAGGAGGCTCTCTTCATAAAGTTTCACCTTTTTTAATCAACAAGGTAGACACTGGTTCATGCGGAACACCGAAAAATATAATAAAATTGAGAGACGGATCCATACTGATAGAGACCGTACTGTAAGTGATGAACAAAGTCGATCGCTCTTGCGTTTGAACAATATGGGTGGGATCAGTGCGGTATATCATAAATCCTTAAACACTAGCCGAGGAGTAATTTTCTGCCAGGATCTCCTTCAGTTCTTCTTCAATGAAATTACGGAAGAACTTCATCCCCAATGTGTTACAGAAGTGAAGAGAATTACCAAACGTCAGAGTGGAAAAGAAGAACCAACACCCTCTCTTATTTTGACTTTTAACCTTTTAACCCACACCGCCGGAGAAAATTAAAGTAGGATATCTGCTGGTTAGAGTACGACCTTTTATTCGGAATCCACGGCGTTGTTTTTAATGTCAAAGGTACGGCCATACCACAACTTCTTGCCTGAACACCACAATATGTGCCAGATGTGCAAAAGAAGGCCACAAGGATATTGACTGTCAAGAGGAAGAAAAATGTATAAACTGTGGGGGAACACATACAGCTTGGTCTCGAGATAAAGTAAGAGAAAGCGATCCTTAAAATCAGTACTTAACAAAAACTTTCTTTTCCAGCCGCTCGAAGAGAATATAAAAAAATGCTAAACTCTCGGAACCTGGTTAAACGAAGTATCTCCTTTGCAGTTGGAACATTAAGTAAAACAACTTTAAATGCGAGCAAGGAGCATTGCGGATCTTGCGGTGAACTGAGGAAGCTTGTTTAGGTTTTATCTGATCAGGTTGCTTCACTTACTGTAACTATTTTCGACTTAATGAAAGCAAATAAGAAGTCAGTACTTAACACTAGTGAAAGTAGCAGTAGTGGAATTCGTCTGAAAGTTCCTGTCCCCAAAGTTTTATCTTCGCGTACAGGGGTAAATACTGCCGGTGGTAAGCCACCAAACAAGCTCCCAACTAAAGGAGCCCACACAACTACCCTTTCTGGGATATCATCTACGACTTCCCTTTCCTCAAACTCTCCTCCTCCAACACCGCGTTTGCTGGAGGATATGGTAGAGGAACCGCCCAATCCCCGGGCATCGGACTTTCTAAAACTAAAAAATTCGAAAAAGAAAAACCGGATCACATACAACTAATTATATTGTTTCCTGCAATACTGTCCTATAACCACCTTCTTTATGAACATTATTCAGTGGAAGTCTTAGATCCTGCATTGAAGATGTTCGAGCATTGACCCATGATCATGAACTATTGATCATGTTCTTCCAGGGAACACACCTTTCAAATCTGGATACAATAACACTCAGAAGCTATTTCTGTGAGAGATACGACTGTGTAGTAGACAGTATAGAGAGTGGAGGAGTTGCCATTTTTATGCGAAATAAGGTGCTGGCTACAAGAATACCATTACGTATCCTTATTCCTGCTATAGCTGTGAAGATCTGTATTCCCTTACATATCTGTAATTTGTATCTCTCACCGAACTCTGAGTTTACTTCTCTAGAAATATAAAATTTACTCGACCAAATCCCATCGCCAGCGTTAATATTAGGAAACATCAACGCACACCATGTTTCCTGGGGCTCATACTTCTGTTCTACCCGCAGTAATATTATAAACACAGTGAGACAAGACTTGGACCTTTGTCTACTAAATGATGGATCACACACGTTCATGTCCTTATCATCCGGTTCATTATCGAACATCGACCTGTTGCTTAGCTCACCGGTCTTACTTCCTCGTCTTTTTTGGTCAGTTTGTGATGGCTTTCACGGCAGTGACCACAAGCCAATCATTATTGCTTCTGGTACCGATCGCGAGAAAAAAAGATACAGAGATGGATTGTTGAAAAGCGGATTGGAACAGTTACAATAAATCTTTCCCATCTCAGTATGATGATGGTGCTAACATCCTCCTTCAACTTTCATCTTTTACATCTATGATACTCGAGAATGCGCACAGATATATCCCGCAAACATCGGGAAACCCCCGACGTCTTTTCGTTCCTTGGTAGAATGTCGATTGCCAGAACGCTATTAGAAATCGGCGACAGGCACTACGTAAATTTTACCGCAGACCTACAACCGAACATCTGAATTTATACCGTAAAGCTAGAGCGATTTGCCGTCGAGTATTCTTGGATCCTAAGAGGAAGTCTTGGATGAAATACGTGAACACTATCTCACCAAATATCTCTGCTATGTGAAAAAAGATCCGTGCAATTTGCGGGTCACCGAAACAATCTATTCTTGGACTCTTTCATGAAGGAGAACTCCTCACAACACCTTCTTCAGTGGCAAATAACTTGGCAGAGTCTTTCAGTTCGGCGTCTCTCACCACAGCATACAGTGACGGATTCCAGAAGCACAAAATTGCAGATAGAAATAATATCAATAAGCGTTGGTGATTTGGTCGGTAATTTAAACACTCCATTTTCATTGGGCGAGTTGTCTCACGCACTTACAAACTCACGAGACACAACCCCTGGATCTGATAACATTCGCTTGAGCATGCTCTCTCATCTTCCTTATTCGGCGCTACAACACTTATTGAATATCTATAATAACTTATTCTCCTCCCAAGTTTTCCCTTCTGTCTGGTCAGAAGCCATTGTCATACAGTACTTAGACCTCTCTTTTATCTGTTTAGCCTCCGGAATTACCGTTAAGGTATTACTTCAGAGGATAATCAGTACTTAAACCTGGTAAAGACAAAGCAAACCACTCAAGCTGACGCCCCATTTCTTTGACAAGCGTGTTGTGCAAAGTAATGAAGAGAATGGTGAACCGCAGACTCGCGTGGTATTTGGAGAACCATAACCTTTTATCTTCAGAACAGTGTGGTTTTCCACAACGACGGTCTTCCATTGATCATTTAGTGTCATTGGAATCAGCTGTCCAAAATGCATTCCTTCTCCGCCAGTGCCTCATCGCTATCTTTTTTGATATCAAAAAAGCGTATGATACAGCCTCGCGAAGTGGAATTTATAACACGCTTAAAGAATGGAGAATCAAGGGTTTATGCTTGCATTTGTTCAGGGATTCTTAAAAGACCGAACTTTCCTTGTTAGGGTTGGAAATTCTCTATCGGATAGCGTCAACTTGGAAAATGGAGTGCCTTAAAGAAGTGTCTTAATGCTACCTTATTTTCATTAGCCATGAATAACATTACTAAATGTGTGCAACACCAGTCTCATGTTCATTATTTGTTGATGATTTTGCTATATATATTACGTCCCGTTCAACAGCCACAGCAGAGAGATTACTACAGACTACAATATCTCGCCTTGAAGCTTGATCTAAGGTTACCGGCTTCACCTTTTCACCTGAAAAAACTAAATGTGTAGTATTTTCTCGGCTCCGGGACCCTTCCATTCCGCAAATATTTCTAAACGGAGAACTGATTACTGTCTCTCCTGGTATCAGATTCCTAGGATTAGTTTTTGATAGCCGCCTTACATGGGTGAAACACGTCAAAGAATTAAAAGTATAATGTTTTAAACTTTTAGATATGGTTCGAGTCCTCAGCAACACAAATTGGGGAGCCGATCGGTCAATTATGATACGCTTTTATTTTTCCTTAGTTCTTTCCCGTTTAGATTCGGTTGTGTCGCCTACTCTTCAGCGCGTCATACCGTACTTAAAATGCTGGATGCTGTACATCATTCTTTTCTTCGGCTTGCCACAGGAGCCTTTAAATCAAGCCCTATCGTAAGCTTGCTTGTTGACTGCGGTGAGCCATCACTTTGGGACAGACGGGACCAACTTTTAGTATCCTACTTTGTCCGTCTCAAAGAACAGCCAAATCATCCTGCATTTAACTCGGTTCTTGGGAATCCTAATTTAGGCAAATATGAAGACCATCCACATTGTACTGCTCCTGTAGGACTCCGTACCCGTCGTCTACTGCACCTTATAAATGTTGGCATCCCTTCCATTTTCCCAACATATCCGTGCTCTTATCCTCCGTGGAGAATTAACCTTCTAAATTTCATATTTGATCCAACGACTTATAATAAACACACAACGTCAACTATTGTCTTCCGACAAATATTTCAACATATCCTGTCCAAGACAAACGTAGATGCAATATTGTACACTGATGGATCAAAAAGATACCGTAGGTTGCGCATTTGTAGTCAATGATAGAACATTCATGTCTGGTCTGCCCGGTACACGAGTGTATTTACTGCTGAATTATATGCAATAAATAAGGCTCTAAATATCATTAACCCTATCTATCGAAATATTCTTATTTTTAGCGACTCCTACAGTATCCTCCAAGTCCTATAATTACATATGGTTCAAAATAACAAAATCGCTGAGTTGAACCATCACAACACACAAGTGAATTTGTGCTGGATCCCCAGCCATGTGGGGATTCCAGGAAATGAACGTGCAGATTCCTCAGCCAAGGATGCACGTGGTCAACCATCTTTTACCACCCGTGTTACTACATGCGACTTTACAAACTATATAAAACTCACTCTTCGCGCCAAGTAGTAAGATGGCTGGACTGCTACAGTTGATAACAAACTAAGGCATATTAAAGATTCTGTGTTTGCATGGGATTCCACATGCAGAAAAATTCGTCGTGAGGAAGTGGTCCTCTGTCAATTGCGGATAGAGCATACGGGAGCTACCCACGGGTACTTTATGTCAGGAGAGAATCCACCATTGTGTGTAAGATGCGACTGCCGCTTAACCGTGCGTCATATCTTGATAGACTGCATATGTTACGCGGCCTTATGTCACAAATTTAAATTACCTGAGAATATTCGCCATATTTAAAAAAAATGACAATACAGTTATAGATAGAGTTCTCAGATTTCTGTGAAGTATAAATATTTTTAATAAAATTTAAGACTTTTTTCTTTGTTATCCGTTAAGGGGCCTTTTACACCCCTTACGGATTTTTAAAACTTGAGACTGTGATATTAGTTTTAAGATTTATAATATATTAATTAAAAATTTTTCATTATCTATGATATTAGTTTTAACTTATTTTAAACATTTTTATGATTAATTTAGTTTTTTTTTATACTTTTATATTTTTTTATTTTACCCGTGGTATCAGTTGTAAGTTTTACCGTGTATTAGTTTTAAAATATACTTACGTGTAATGTTAGCTCAAGTTTTATTTTATTTCAATCTAGTTTTAGTTTTTAACATTTTAATTTTATCTTTTGTAATATTAGTTGTAAGGTTTTAATAAAATTAATTTTTTAGTTTTTTAATTAAATTTAATTTTTAAATTATTTAATCCCGGCGATAATAACGCCGTTGCGTTGTCCGCCCTTAAAAAAAAAAATGGAATTTAAAAATAAATAAAAACATTTTAAATCATATTAAATTTAATCAACACGTATTAATTTAATAATGAATGATTTTACATAACATTTAAAGAGGGATTTTTACGAGGAATATGATTATTTATTTAAAAAAAATTGTTTTGTAAAAAAAAATAACAATTTTTTAAAACAACATAAAATTATAATATGAAAAAAATAAAAATAAATAATTACATAGGTGTTCATATAATTATATTTTGTAAGACAATGTAAATTGAAGTCTATCGCTCGGCTTTTATGTTTATTTTGCACCCAACAAGAATTTTATAACTAACATTCCCATTTAATCAATATGAACTTAGGTGAATCTATTCTATAACCAAAGAATTCAGAATAGAAGAATTCGATGGACGAAGTGGGCGTCTATCATGCACTCAATCTCACAGAATATTTTACCCTAGTTAATATCAGAGGTGATTGAATAGTTTTAATTATTCTGGATTTTTCTCCAGAAATGAGCACATCTAAAAAAAAACGTTCTTAAAAAGCAATTTTTTTTGCGGGGAATAATTAGGCTCGGTTTTGCAGGACTTTTACTTCAGTCTCATTACTTTTTATGCAGCCATGAGACAAAAAACAAAGTCGCCTTCTGTTATCTATTAGATCCATTTACGAGTTAATAGAAAAATATGGCGCATTAGCTCTTACCAATAAAGTTAAAGTAATTTCAGTAAAGAAAATTTAATTTATTTAAATTTTCTTTACAAGTAAAAGTAAAAAGTAGGTAGGGAAAAGATTACCAGTCTGGATCAATGAGAAAAGAGATCAGGGACCTATCTTCTGTTCTTTTTTAATAAAAAAAGACTTGCAAATTCATATCGAGATCTTTGGAAGTAATAATCGTGATAGAAAAGATTGATAGCAATAAAAAGGGGGGGGTGCACAATTAGATGTTTCAACAGTTATAAATACATAATTTCAACATCCTACGGCTAATAATTTTTTTTAAGTTATGCGGGATACATACATACATATGTAAGTACAAACATCGCGCCGAAACTATTCAAAATGGATTCAGGGATAGTCAAAATGGATATTTCAATTTTTCTTGTGCTTCGTAAAAGGAATTAATAACATTTAATTAATTGTTAGTATTATTTTTTAATCTTTTTATTTAGATTATTTATGAAACTTTTATGATGCTAAGACATATCTGGTAAAATCATATTAGTATAATTGTACTGGTTAATTTCGTGCAGTTATTTTCACACACTGGTCGATCTGAGATCGAACAAGATGACACTTCATTTACATTCATCCTCTGAAGTAATACTCTACTGCTGGTTTCGGAGGCTAAAGAAAGAAAGAGAGACATTTTTAGTTTTGACTACTTTTCTGAGTTAGTTAAAATACTTACGACATGGATATGAAATTGGAAAAAATTATCCTTCTTTTACTTAAAAAAAAGTATAGTGTTGATATTAATTTATTGGTTTGCACAGTCAATGGACACTTAGACTTTGGGTAGAAACCGGAGTAGACAATCCCGGTTTCATAATGATTGTGATGTATTTAAACATCTGAGGAATAAGAGGAGCAGACTTACCAAGTTGCGAATAATTTAATTTTCTAAATTAGCTATTTTTTTTTTTTCTTTTTTTTGTTGAACAGAATCTTTTATTGATATAAACTATCATAGAAAGTGCTGGTAAAATACATTTGACTCGTTAAAAACAAGACAATGGGAAATCATTTCATTTATCACTTGCTTTAGCTTACTTGAAATGGGATAGGCCTATTTGTTGTTCTTAATTATGACCGTGACATTTTTGAGAGTGGGCTAATATTATCAGGTCGTCTAGTGCCATTCATAGGTAGACTACATTAGGCGTTCAGTATATGCTGTATTTAATTTTCCACTTATTTGGTATGTAAAAAATATTAAAAAAGAATGTGGAAACATATATTTATAAAAAAATTCGTACGGTTTAAACATTAACGATAACAATGGAATATCAAGCCAAATCTATTGTAGTACTGCTACTGAATAATGTAGTATTCAGCCGCATGAAAATAGTATCATCATGTATAAATCAGTACATATCTGTGTATATAAAACATGTCGTGAGCGATTTATAATCAACGCCAAGCAAAAACTTCTGCTGATAAGTACATGAAAATTTGTATTTTGGTACACATTCTTCTTATGGTTTAAATGAACACTAAGAAAGGACTTTTTTTTTAAATTCCCAATTTAAATGGTTAAAATGGAGTAGCAATGAAATTTTCTATCATTTTATTTTTTTTTAATTTCTCTATAACAAATGAAGATGTAAACTTGAGTTTTGTGTATATTATTTCATGTGATTATCAGAAATACAATTTTTTGACATTCCGAGTTTTAAAGTTAAACGTGGATTTTTGAATTTTATGAATTTCTATGTAACAAATGGAGATATTAATTCAATTTTTGGTATGTGAATATTTAAAATCCAATTTCTAGATTTTTTGTGATTCGACCATGAAAGCGGGTAAGAAATGCAAAAAATATTTCTAACAATTATTGAATGATTTTCCCAATTCCGATTTTATTTAACGAGTTATTCACTGGAATTGGACATGCAAATACTATTTTAATAATTATCTAAAAACCATTTTCGGGTTTTTTGTAGTTTAATATTTAAAAGGATAAAATATTTTTTTTTTTTTTAGATTTTTGCCATTTTATGCTACCACTATTGGATCAATCTTTATAAGATTTGGTAATATTTAGATGGTAATTTATGTTCGTAATTCTGATCATGTATTTCGTGACCTAAGCAGCGACGGGAAATCTAAAAACCAATTAATGGGTCCTGTACTGACCAAACTTCTGCTCTGAAGAAATTACAAGACTTTGATAGTTTTCATCAATTAAACAGGCGGTAATTTTTATTATTGTCAAAGCATGAGTTTAATGAATACAGGAGATCCAAGGAGAAGAGCTATTTGGCTAGACGGGAAGAGTGACCGAAGCCAGCCACGACCAGTTAAATTTCCCCTGATCGCGAAGGAAACCCAAGTAATCATACAGCGCGGGTGAAACCGCGACAGGGAAGCTAATATGTATCTATACATATATATAAAATACAGCCGTTTAGTAGGTTCTTGAGTAAGTGAACTTCGATATATTTGTTTATCATTTTGATCGATCTGAATGAGATCGTTATGAATGTTCATAGATATTTTTTGTGAAATTTCTAATAAGTAGTATCAAAATTTAGGCATAAATTAATCAAGATAACTCAATTATTTGGTTAATAGTGAAGCTTAATAAAACTGAATGAGTCGTATTTTTATCATTATTTTTCTCGTCGCATTTTGAATTTCTTTAGCTCTTTACGCTATGTATATGAAATTTATGGTAATTGTAAGTGAAAATAAGTAGAGAAAAACGGATTAGGTATAAACAGTTAGGTATTTAATTTATCGAAATTTTATAAACTACTCTTGAGATAATAAAGATTTGGAATTTTTTTTTTTTTTTTATTAAACATGCAAAGATTGCCTTGCAAAGATATGTTCTATTTTCATTTTAACATTACATTTGAAACAAAAAAAAGAAACAAATTCTTATGCTTTATCGGATCTTTTTATTCCTTTCGTGGCTATTATCTGAATTATTTCTATTTTTTTTTGCGGTTACTACAGAGTTAACCATAAAGTAATTTATACAGTATTTTTAATCATGTTTAGAATTTGTTAAATTGTTTGCAATATTTGCTATTTATTCATTTGAAATATTTAATAATGAGGTGACTCCTTTTGTTAAAGGTAGAATTTTGACATTTACTTATTCAGAATACATTTACAAAAGAAATTTAATCCACTCCCGTTTGGAAAAAGTCTAAAATATGGAAATTTAAAATACATTTAAATATATTTAAATATTTAAACATTTTAAAATATGAAAATTTAAAAGAAAAGTAGAAACGTGAACAACACACACAATTTTTCAAATTTTATGGAGATTCTTCAGCCATTTTGAATGTCCTCGTACACCAAATGCGAAAAAAGATCCTTTATCTGCACTATAACTTAGCGTCGTTTCATCAGCAAAATCGGTGAGCTGCCGGCCTCCCTAGCCGAGTGGTAGCCTCTCGGCTTTTCATACGGAGGACCCGGGTTCGAATCCCGGTCAGGCATGGCATTTTTCACACACGCTACAATTTGTTCATATCATCTTCTGAAGATATAACCTAACGGTGTTTCGGAGGTGAAACAAAAAAAAAAAATCCGTGAGCTAGCCTTTCAATTTTCTTTCATACAGGTCATTAATGAAAATTAGGAACAGTTCGGTTGAGAGTCCTGAGCCCTGTGGTATAATTCACATTTTATTAGACCATCGGCTGGTTCGAAATACGGGCTTATTGAACCCTATTTGACAAAGCTAGTGAACCAGTCATTGCACACCCCTCGTAAACCATTATTAATCAGTTTACTTGAAATAATATAGTGTCTTTCTGATTTCAGTAAAGATAGGTGGAAAAATAAAACATTGAAATTTAGTTATTCAGGATATATTTATAAAAAAACATTTTAATCTGTTCAATTTTTGAAAAAAAAAATCAGTTTATACACTCAAGAATCATTTTAGCAGAAAAATTTAAAACGGAAAGGAATAAAAGACAGAATTTAAATAGTTTTTAAAGAGCTTCTACTGTTTTGAAAGTCCTCGTACATCGAATGCGAAAGGAGATCCCTATTAATGGATTTTTGCGTGAAAATATTTTTATAGTTCACATTCCGCGCGGATGAAATTTTTTAAGAGTTTTTAAGGTCTTAAAAATAAAATCTAATAAAAATTTTATTAAATTTCTCAGGTTCTTAATTTTTTTTTAGAGAATACGCTTGCTGGTTATAAATAAGATTTAGAGTATTAATTCAGAATAGTTTGATTAACTACCCAATCGATCTTCTATTTCCATATCATACGATTTTGTTTCAGTTTAATAGATTGTAATTCAAGTTAAATCATGTAGCCCAATTTTTTTCCTCATCATCATCTAAAACCATTTTGCGTTAAGAAAATCTCGAGATTTTCCTAATAACGATATATAATTTTTATTTTATCGATTTATAATTTAATGGGTTTCTAAAATAGTTTAGCTTTACAAATTACCTATTAGCCAATTAGATAACTATTCATATAGATTATTTTTAATCTTTAATATCATAACAACAACATTATGATATGTTTTTTTTTGCGTTAGCATTGTCATTAAATTATAAAGTTATTTCCGTCTCTACTTAAATATTTTCTCCATCCAATATTCTGAAAAATGATATATAAATAAACTAACACAAAAGCGGATGTGTACAATGAAATTTCATTTAATATAGTATGAACTTCATGTATTTCTGTTTTATGAATATAAATGTTAAATATTCAAAAAACTATATTAAAAGCTAATTTTTAAACACAATATTCCATGTGATGTGTACAAGGTGATACTAGTAACGCTCTGACATTTTTTTTTTTTAACACCGCCGGGGCAACTGGACCCACCGTTAGGCATAACTCAGTCGCCGCGGAGTGTCGTGGCAGCAGATTACCTTG
>JAAAKQ030230935.1:0-11278 GCA_010016005.3 Zanna intricata | reverse complement strand
CGTGTGACGTAGTTGCTAGTGGTAACATTGCGCGAAAGTATAAATTGTTTCATATAGATTTTGTTAAGCGTTGTAAAGTGTATGTTTGTTTATTGTTGTGTTAAATAAATTATTGTGAAGAAGTTTGATATCGTGTTGGTTATTTGCGAATCATCTCGCTATAATTGGCAACCGTGATTGTATTGTTAAATAATTGTGGGGAGGTTGATATCGTGTTACATACGAATCATTCGCCCAACGTCAAATCTTCCATCTGCTATACAAATGCTTTTCTACTTCGCCAGTGCGATTCCAAATTTACCAAGATATGAAGAACATCCACGTTATACTGCACCTACGGGTGTACATACCTGGCGGTTACACTACAGCTTTTAAACGTTGATATAATTTCCTATTTTTCCAATGTATCCCTGTTCACATCCTCCGTGGAGAATCAAGCTTATAAATTTTATGTTTGATCTTATCGCATACAAGAAACAATCAACACCACCTATCTTCTTTCAACATAGTTTCACCATATTCTCTAAAAAATAAACCCCGATACAATAGTATACACAGGATTGAAACAGAACGCGTATTTATTCCTAATATCAGAATCTATATGTTTGATCTGCCTAATATTACAGGTATATTTACTGTTGAACTGTATGCTGTCAATAAGGCATTGAAATTGTTAACCCAAAATACCATCATATTCTTATTTGTAGTGCACTCCAAGCTTTAGATTTTTACTCTAGACATTCTTTGGTCAAAGATATCTATAATGCAATCGCTGAGTCGAACCACTGCAACACACAAATAAGTTTCTGTTGGATTCCTAGCCACATGGGAATTCACTTCAGCCTCTTGTCATCAGCGTCTACCTGATGTCAGCAGAACACGCACCACTATACGCACGATCCAACTGCTGCATGACTGTGCATCATGTACTTGTGGACATATATGTGTGGTGTTGCGGCGTGAATTTAAATTACATAGAAACATTCGCCAAACTCTGGGCAATAATAACAAGTGTTAATATTTTACACAAAATTTAAAATTGTGATGCATAGTTTTTTCTGGTGCTGAAGAATTATTTTTTAACGAGATATGAGTTCTTTTAATTTTTTATAGTACTTCTAATTTCTTTTACAACTTTTTTCCCCCCTTTGTTTTATAAAATTTTATTCCGGGCAATGATAATGCCAAATCATTTTTTGACCATAAAAAAACACAAAAAAAATTAAGAAAATAAGATTTCAATATTATTTAAAAATTTTTTTTAAAATACCAGGAACGGTCAAAAAAATTGTTTGATAATAATACAGGACCACATAAACGAATGCTGTAGTGCACGTTAACAAGAGTTAAAAGAAAATATTTCCTTCCTTTCACAAGTTTAAAGAACAAACTGAACGTCTTGTTAAACCCTTAATAAAAAAAAAATTCAAGATGACCTTTATTAGAGCTCGCTATGATTTTCAGTTAAAAGTAAAACGTTTGATAAAATGTAATTTTATGTCGCTAAGACATGAAAAGAAAACCAGGATTTTTTTTCTCGCAACATCAAACACAATGGAATCGCTGAAGATACGTAATATCAGTAAATAATAAGTTACTTTTCCTACTACAAATTGTGAGATTACTTTTAATCCATATAAAAATCAATAAATTATTATAAATAATTATTTAATTAAAATAAAAGAATTCAAAACGTACACAAAAAAAAGGAAAAATACACACCAACAAATGAAAAAAAAAATTAACAGTTGTAAAATAGTAAACAGATAATAAATACAACAAAACATTCATAATGAACACAACTGAATATAAAAATACATTATAACACTTATGAATTAACAAAATGGTTACAAAATAATACATTGACGACACAATTTTCTTCAGGTTTACCTAAGGTATGGTTTTACAAATTCTTAATAAAACTACATAAATATTACACCCGACTAATAAGTAAATAAATTTCATATGGCAGAATAACAACATAACTCCATCTTAATGACTAAATATTACAGAAAAGTACAATTTATTTATTTATTTTTTTTTTTTTTATTTAATCAAAAAATAAATGCAGCGGATGGTAAATGTTTAATCAATTTGAGTTTTCTTAATATACAATTCATAATTCAAATAAGTAGTCATCGCATATTAAAATTAAGAGGTATTTACAAAATATGGAGTTTTCATTAACTACAAATGAATGTTATCTTAGTTCAGATTAAGCCTTATAATTAATAGGCAGTTTTAGTTTAAAACAATACGTAAATAAACAAAATTGAAAATAAAACAAAAACATAATTTTTCTTTATAATAAGAAATAAAATGTTTGACAAAATTAAAAAAAAAAAAAATACATGTAAAATTATTTAATTTTTACAGATTAAAAAAATAATATTTTAACATCTCTCAGATAGTATTTGATTACTTAATTTAATAGAGACTGGAGATGCTACTATATTTTAATTAGTTTTGGAGACAAGATAATTAACGTTAAAAAAAGAAAATCCATTTGGTTTCCTAAATAAAAATTATTTACATAAATCATCTTTTCTTAATAAATATTTTACAAAGATAAGAGTCTTAAAAAAAAAAAACTAATACAATTAATGAAACTTTAAAAACAATAAAGCTATATTTGGAAGAGTGTTAATTTAATCCATTTTCAATTTATTTGTTAACTTAATCCGAATTATATATAATTATTATAAACAATAGTTAGTTTAAAAATTTTATTACACAAAATGTAATAATTAATTATTTCATAGACGATACAAAAATTTCTCTTTACAGACAGTTTCACATTTTATATAAATTTTTTAACAGTTTTTGTACAAATAACACATTTAACTGAAAGATAGACACTAAAATGTAAACCATCTTATTATATGTATAAAAAAAAGGCCTCCCATTCATCTCCAGACATTAAAATGCAATTTATTTTAATTTAAATAATCGCATGTCACTTACTTTTATAGTATAAAGAAAGATAATAAGTAATAAGGCTCCACTAAAACCAGTTTAAATAATGTTGATATATTTCATCCACCGATTCCATTGATATTGATACGATGGGACTTAAGTATTTTTTAATCTTCTTTATTTTATTGCATTTGATTATCGATCGTGCCATTTATTTTTTGTTATTGACAAAAGGGAAGGCTAACAAAAAAAATAAAAAAAAGGAAAAGATTTTAAAACCGCGAACTTAACACGCTTCTCCATTTTGTAGGGTATGTATGATTTTGTTACACCTTGAAACGCACTTCTGTTATATACAGCTTGCATTTAAAATTGACAATTTTTATTTTTTGTACATTATTTCACGTTTCTACAGAATTAATTTGCTAATGAAACCGAGTAGTTATATTCTAAACCGATAAACCGAGCGATACTGAATATTATGTAGGAGTTAACAGGGAGGGTATTGGAAAACTGAGTTTTCGATGCAACCAGATTATCATCGAAGAATGACATCAGGCATCAAGGCCTTTCTCTAGAAATATTAATCGGCAATATGTCGGTATTTATAACACTATACTTAGAAAAGCACAGGAACAGCGCTAAAGTTCAGTGTTATACTTGTAACTTGTTACAAGTATAAAAAAAATGTTTTATGGCAAGGGATTAAGCAAAATGAATCTTTTACTGACTTAGGGAAATTTAACTTAAAAAAAAAACCAATATTAATATCAAGATTTACAATTGGTAACAAATAAAAACCCACAAAACTAAAGGAGATTAAATTAATGAGACAAATATGACCGAGTGGAATTTATAAAATTATAAGCAATGATTACAGTAATATTTATGATGATGATTTGTTAAACAAAATAAATAGACTTTATCCCAAATAACAACTATTTACATACGTATTACTTCGATCAAGAATTTGTCACCTAATCTAAATTATTGTCTTAAAAAAAATCACTTCTAATCGACAAAAATATTACAATCCTCTATCGGTAACTTACTGAGCTAAGAGTAACCATTAATTTGTTCTGTTCGTGCGTGTTTTCTATGTATATACTTAACTGAAGTTAATGTTAATGGAAATTACTTCATGTAAATCATACACTTATGCTTTTAACCTATACAATTTATTAAAAAAAAAACTCGCACCCAATTTTTGTTCATTAAAGTTAAATGTTCAAAGACAAAAAAAGATTAACTAACATTCCCAATGTACATTACGATAACTATTGCACTGCACTATTTTTAATGTTTTTATCAAATTCCACACTGTAAAGAAACATTTTAAATTATCATACCAGCCATGTAATTTTCCTCGATTAACAAATACAATCTTGTCTATATAATATTAATTGATCACATAAAATCACTAGATCATATCATCTTAGATAATTGTAAAAATAATACATCAACTAACAGTAAGTGTTAATTGTTATAAACTATAATTAATGGTCTCGTTTTATACAACAGAATTATTACTATAGAAACTAATTTATAGTTAATTAATTATCCGATCACTTATAAGATAAGTAACTTTAATACGTAATTGATATAAGAATTATCTACAATATTAACAAAAACATAACTGTTTATACATTAAACGGTTACTAAATTTTATAAATATAATAAATTTTAAGATTTCAAAAAGTAACACAAGTGACAATAACATAATAACTTTTTAAATACAGGAATAGTTTACTTATTACATATTTTAACACAGATTTAGATAATGCACAGTAAATTAAATATTTATTTTTAAAAAAATATGGCACCGTTTGACTTTCAAAATATTAACTTTTTTTTTATATAACAAATATTACTATCACAGTTCTGAAGATATAATTCATGTAACAAATAATGAGATAAATAAATACATTACTGATGCTTCAGCAATTTTACAAATGTAGACATCTATTACGTTTCTCTGTTCTAAATAATCATAATAAGTTTAAAGGAAAATCATATAAGAAATATACAATTACCAAACGCTCACATTAACAATAATAATTTGATTTACAATACGAAATCATTTATACAACCCACATCTATACAACCAAATCAGCCAATTTTGCCGTTTCCATTTTCAAAAATAATTACATTTAGATAAAAAGATTATTGTTTTTTTTTTTTTTATGAATATATATTATCACATTAGATCCTTAGTAAGTACGGAAATATAATAAATAATTCCATAGCACAAACAATTTAAAAGAAAATAATAAGCATTAGAATCGGTTCAGTCTGTTTAACATATGTTAGAAAACACCAATATATAAAAATGTCAAAATCTCAAATATTATTAAAAAAAAATAAAACAATCTGAACCGAAAATGTAAGGTCAAGTATGATTTATTTGTGAAATTAGGCTTGAAGGTTTTTAGCAAACAAGTTAAAACCTAATATTTAGATGTCTACAAACTAAACTACATACATTAATAATTGTATGTTAAGTGATGATACTAAATTCTGTTGATTAACTATTACAGAAAAATTATACACTATATCAGAAATGTAACTGTGAAAAGAAGACATGCACAATTAACACTTAAAAAAATAATTACCTGTGCTTTGGGGGGGGGGAGAGGGGGAGGAAATACCAAAATGTAAAAGGTAAAATGTAATACCAAAATGTTTACTCTATTTTCTCTTTTAACAAGCAAGAATTCTTGATCCTGATCTGTATAAAATATTAACGAGACCTAGTACAGTATTATTTTATTTTTAAATAAGTTTCCTTCTCTTCAAATAATAAAAAATTTTATTATTATTTGTGTAATCAACTAAATACATCTTTAGAAAATATTCTATAAGTAACCTTTTAATTCTGAGAAACTGTTAAAAATGTAAAACATTCAATATGTGTTCAAAAAACAAACCATCAGAAAAATTTAAAACGCTGACCAAAGTTGAAAATACACTTTACAAAATGAAATACAGTTTTCTGAATTAAATTTCATAAAAAAAAAAAAAAAAAAAATTAGCACAAACATCATCTGTTCTATGCTGGATGAAAATGAATTAAATGTGCTATTTTTGAATACGTAAGCCCAAAAATATAATACATACAAACCAAGTTAAATTAAGATAAACTAAAGAAAATTGAGTGAATTTTCCATCAGTCTACGCAATTAATTTGTTTGAACTTAATGTAAAACTATATTAGAGAGTATAATTTTTTATAGTAAATAAGATTTTTTTTTTTCCACTTAATATGTAATGTAAATAATAAATATTATAAACTGCAACGCAAGTTAAAAAGAAAGTTTCTTTAATTTCAGTAATTAAAAACTACCTACCGATTAAGTGAAGACTATACAGCTAATAATACAGTGTGTTGTCCACCACCAGATACTTGCACAACACTACGTCCTTCTAATTGTTTACCTTGTATTTTCTTAGGTTCATACACATCATCTCCATCTCCTGTACCGAGCTGACCGTTTGTGCCCATTCCCCATGCAAAAACCTCTCCTGAAATAATATAGTTATATATATTTTTAAAAATCTTAGAAAACATAGCTTAATACAGTACAAAAAGACACTTTTTTAATTATAAATTTTAACAGCGGCAGGTATCAATCATTTCCTTTTCACTGACTTAGAACTATTGTAACATCTAGTTGGGCACCTTCCCTTATGATTGCGATCGACTGAACAAAAAGCGTCCAAAAAATCCCAAAATCTTAAAAAATTAGGATTTTGGACTTTTTCTTAACGGCAGTAATAAGCCCTCATTGAGAGCTTTTCAATGATATATCATAAGTGGCACTTATTTACATTAGTTCCAGAGGTACAGCAGGGAAAACACATTGGTTCAAATCAGACTTCATCTCTTATTTTTTTAAATTTTGCTTAAAATTTATTTTTTTAATATTCTATTTTCTTTAATTTAAATATATTGATTTATTAATAATTATTAACTTGTGATTGTAAACATAGTTTTACCATAAATAGTGATAACAATAAAAAAAAATCAGAAGTTATTAGCGGAATAAAATTTTATGGACTTCAATATTAATTGAAAATTACAATTTAGAATCATATTATTTTTGGATTTTTGTATAAGGAAGTCACATAGTGTCCACATCACATTTTTTTATTAGATGAGGATGCTGGTGATGTGTTGCTACCATTTTAGTTACAGTACATGGTTTAGTTTTTCTATGGGGCTAACTTCTATGGGGAATGAAAATTTTTTTTAAAGTAATCCATCTATTGTTTTATATAATTAATAAGGTATGTAGGATATTTTAGGAGAAATATTTTAGATGAAATTTAAAAAATAAATAAACAGTTTTTTTTTTTCAGACGTAAAATCAAAATGAGTTTGAAGTCTAAACGATATTTTTATAATGAAAATTCCCATATTTTCTTACGAAAACAATATAATTTTTTCTTTACATATTCTTTTCTTTTTATAAACAGTCTAAGTGGCTTTCTTAGGTGGATGGTTAAGTAGAGAAGCTTCATTGAATGATAAGTCCATTGGTGAAAATAGAAGTAAAGGTGTAAAGTGACATTACTAAATAAGCTGTACTGAGGGAAGATTTTTTTTTTTTTAGATAATTTTTTAATGTAATATATAAAACTTGCAAAAATATTGGGATACATTTCATCTTGTTTTAAAAGAATGATAGCATTATAATCACAATCCACTCTTCCCCTCTTTCGGTTGAATCTCCGTGACAAAGAGAACTAAGTCACATTTTATCAACAAAATGCTTTTAAACATCCAACAACATTGTAAATTCATCACCTTATAGAAGAAACTTTTCAGTCTCTTTATACCGATTGTGATTGTGTAAATGGGTTATCTCGCATTTTATGATCTATGTTAATAAACTAAACATAATAAACTATAACTCACCATCAGAGGTTACAGCAAATGAAACACTACTTCCACAAGCTATATCTACGCATTTCTTATTTTTTAAAGCTGGAATTGCCGTCGGTTCTGAAGCATCTGCGCAATCTTCACCAAGTCCTAAACGACCATAGTCTCTTCTACCTAATGCATATGTCACTCCTGAAATGATAGGAGAAAGAAGTACATAATACATATACTATATACATATATGCGATATACTTTATACATTTATACATATACTTTATACATTTATAATATTATATTGACAATGGAGATAACATTTAATGCATTTAAAATTAAAAGAAAAAACAAAAGGGATATGTAACATAGAAAAGTCTTATCAGAAGAATGCATGACATCATTAAAACTATAAGAGCAGACTATCAGAATACAAAAGTTAAAGATTTTTAAAATGTACACAGCTTAAGAGAGTGTAAAATTTTATTAAAATGTCAGGATAAATTTCATAGCTGACTGAAGATGAAATAAATTGACAATAGAATAAGAAAATGAAAAAAAACAGAGACTTTAAAAATTAGAAGGGTACATTACAAGATCAGTACAAAATACTGTGAGTTGCGTAGTTGATAAGACAATGTAATGTAAGTAAATTACATAATAATGGAAATTAGAAGTGAATGCACATTATTCGAACAGTTTCAAGAGATAGTATAAACAAATCAGTCCTTGATTTTTGTATTCACTTAAAGTTACTTCCAAACAGGAACGTTCATTAAATGTCATAAATCAAATTTGATGATTTTTGTTCTTTTGGACAAAGAAAATGCAAACTACCCTTATATTTTAGGTCTGTAAATAAAGTAATGAAACCAGTTTTTTTTCTTCAGCCAAAGGGGCAACACTGTAAAGTTACTAGTAAACATATGGTTATATGAACAGCTGATTTACATTAGGTATTAATATTTTTAGTTTATTGTTGATATGAGATGTAAACAAACTTTTCATGAAATGAATTTTTGTTGTGCATTAGAAAAATGAGTGATACTAATTACAAGCAATAATATGCAATCAAGTTGAGACTACAACTGAAACATTTTCAAAATTGAAAAGGAAATTGAAAATTGAATTGGGGCTGATGCTCTGTCACAAGCCTAAGTTTTTAGGTGGTTTAAAGCATTTTCAGATGGCCAGAAATCAGTTGCCAACGATCTATGCTCTGGAATACTGTTAACATAAAAAAGTGACGACAATGTTGACCAAATTACAGACTTGATATGGTACGACTGATGATTAACTGTCAGAATGATTGCAAAACTGAATTTGAACCGAACAAGTCCATCAAATTTTGACAAACGAATTGGGCATGAAAAAAGTTTGAGCAAAATTGGTCCCAAAAAGCCTCACTGTTGAAAAGAAAAACGACATGGTGGAAGTGCGCTGTGATCTTCTAGGATGAATTGAAACCGATCCTGATTTTCTAAAAAAAAAAAAAAAAACATTATTACTAGTGATGAAACTTGGATGTTTGAGTACAACCAAGAAACAGAACACCACAGCAAGCGAGAGGGCAACAACCGCGTGAGAGTAGCCATCAACAACAACTGGATGCTACATCATAACAATGCACCTTGTCACACTGGACTCTCAGTCGAGTTTTTGGCAAAGAAAAACATTCCTGCCGTTCCTTAACCACCTTATGTCCCTTAAATCCTCAACCACTTAAGTCCCTGCGACTTTTTCCTGTTTCTGACTTTAAAAAAACATCTCAAAGGACATTTTGTAACATAGAAAACATAAAAAAAAAATGTAATCAATCATCAGAAGGATATTCCAGTTTCTGAGTTCCAACAGTGCTACGAAAAGAGGGAAAACTGAAGTACTGTGTGGCTTCCCAAATGAACTATTTCAAAGGAGATAAGAGTCCATATATAATTTCATTGTAAATAAAAAGTTTTTCTGAACCATTTTTATTATTTTATTTATAGATGTCATATTAAGGCATCAAAAATATGGTGCAGGATGCACTATTCATGAAGGATCTTTGTTTAGCAGATGTAAATTATAGATTTGGCAAAGTCTGATCTATTCTGCAATCCAGAAAGGTGCAAGGTGTGATAACCTAATATTTAAACAGTACAATACTAACGGCATTCACTCGACTTCAGGTTATCAAATATCATGCGAAAAATTAAAAATACATTAAACAGAACTAACTACATTAAATACTACTTATAAAAATAAATTCACTTTCTATTTTTCGTAAACCTACAAAGAAAAAAAAACCTTCAAATGTAATAGTGCTGGAAGAAAAATTTTATTTATTAATCAAGCAATTTTGAGAAAGTAAGATATTTGAAATATAAAACAATATATTTAGTCTAAAAAATAAATAAGACTCAGAAAAAAGGAGTAACAGTACAAGATCCAGCAGCTGTTTCTACACGAAACTCAATTTAAGCGAATGATTAATAATTTAACACATTACTGCCAGGTTGCCTAATTAGCTGCAATTTAAATATATATATTTCAATTTAATTACATATAATGTAATAATTGTATTGTAATATATTTGACAAATTGAAACTATATTTTTTTAAAGTGAATTAAACATCACTTGAAAGAAAATGATGTGAAGAATGTAAAAAAAAAAATTGGTTGCCAGCTCTCAGTCAGTCGAACCTCCAAGTATGTTATCGTTAATTATTTACGCTCATGTTTAAAAAAAAATAATTATATACCAAATTGAAGTTTAATTTTTTCTGTACATGATAACACATGATTGCCTGTATAAAAATGGCTGTAAGTAATGGCCATTATCTGAACTAATTATTTCTGGATGAATGTGAATGACAGAGAAGGAATGCTCACCCTGCTTCATGTTGTAAACATGAACGCAGTGCGACTGTTATATGTACTTATCTATTTTGTTCATCAAAAGACGTTGACAATCAATTTTAGTACAAACAATGGTAACCACTATTTGTGGCCATTTTTTTTTACACACAACCATGTGTTATCGTGTACAGAAAAAATTAAACTTCAATCTATATAATTTTTTTGGAAAACACGATGTGCGTAAATAATTAACAATAACATACCTGTTTACACCTAGCAACTAACTATAACTATGTGAGAAAACTAAGTAAAACTATGTGGAAAACTAAAACTAAACTATGTGTTATTATTTCTAAGTGAAAATTATTTCTCAAAATAAAGTTTACAAAACTCAAAAATGAAACAGAGATTTTTAATGTGAAGTAGTAATAGTACAAGAACTGGCAGCTGATTTCTGCAGGTATTCGTTTTTTTTAATAAAACTTAATTTAAATGATTAATGATAATTTAATACATTACTGCCGGGTTGCTTAGCAAAGGTTAGTCACAATTACCTTTAATTAAATATTTATTTATTTAACCAGAAATATACATAGAGTTATATTTACATATACCAAAATATACAAAACAAACTCTAAGACTATAGAG
>JAAAKQ030230902.1:0-10397 GCA_010016005.3 Zanna intricata | reverse complement strand
ACATAATTAATTTTATTAATTTCTTATTACATACATTGCAATTAAACCTAAAAGAAAATTGATAGAATGTGTAAAAAAAAATTTATTTTTTTTTTCATTTGAACTATATTACCGTCACGTTACATAATTAATTTTATTAATTTCTTATTACATACATTGCAATTAAACCTAAAAGAAAATTGATAGAATGTGTAAAAAGAAATATAAAAAATATAACATAAGTAGACACTCACTCTTGATTGATTCTCAGCCTTAGTTAATATTATGTTCCTGCATCTCTTAATAGACGCCTACCTCCCCGCTCTATGATACTAGAAAAATCCGACAAAAGAAAGACAAGGTCCTTGGTTGATTCTCAGCCTTGGTTAATATTCTGTATCTCCAGAATTTTTAATCAATCATAATTTATGTTTTGAAAATATTAAAATTATTTTAGATATATAATTCTAATAATTTACTTTTATATTACATTAACTGCTATATAACTTAAAAGAAAATTGTTAGCATCACGCAAAAAAAAAATTGTCAAATAATATAAGTCGACGCTCATCCTTGCTTGATTCTCAGCCTTTTTTTATTACTTTGTATTTATATGTCACTTTTACAAATTTAATGTTTAAAATTTGTTTATATCCAAAAAAAAAATTGTTAAATAAAAATATAATATGAATAGACACTCACCCTTTCTCAGTGCTCAGCCTTGTCTAAAATTTCGTATCTATAAGTCACTTTTACTCATTTAATAATATTTTTATTGAAAATATCAGTCATTTTAGATAAATTTAATAATTTCCTATTATATAACATACCCTACCAATTTAAGCTAACTCACTTTTGCTTAATGCTCAGCCTTGCTTATTATTTTGTCACTTTTTTAATATTTTTTTTATTGAATTCCTTTTACAATGCATTCCCTTCAATTTAACGTAAAAGAAAATCGATAGTACCCGAAAAATAAAATATAGACACTTACCCTTTCTTGATTCACAGCCTTGTTTATTATTTTGTATTTATACGAGTATATCACTTTTACCCATTTCAACATTTTAATTTTTTGAATATTCCACAGTCACTTTTGATACATAACTTTATTAATTTTCTTTTATATTACATTCACTGCAAATTAAAAAAAAAAAAAAAGTTGTGATTATCATGGAAAAAAATTAAGTAAATATAATATATGTAGATTCTTGATCTAGTAGTTGTACAGTGCGTCTTTACAAGGTGCTCCTGTGATAATGAGTAGTGTTGTGTTGTGTGTGAGTAGTGTGTGTATGTTAGGGTAATATACCTGTTCACCGATGCCGTCTATGCACACGTGCGCAGGTAGTCGAAGCTACCTGTGCTACGGTGACTTTCATATTGTCTTTTTGACAGATTGTCAAATATCAGATAAGCTCGATTTGCTTTAATGAATCATTCTAGGAATTAATATTATTAACTTATTATAACATTATTTTATAGCCACATTTATTATTTTGTAACTATATGTTCATTTTACTCATTTCATAACTTATTTTTTGAATATATTAGAGTCTCTTTAGGTATATAAATTTGTCGTATCCGATGACTTACTGGGAACTCCTGAAAGTCTGGACCCTGGTGACAAGGTGAGCCATCGCAATCAAGAGAAAAAAAAAGTCTAAATAAAGAAGCCCTTAGTACCAAAGGAGAAAAAAAAGACAGTCCAAAGTCCCAAAGAAGAAAAAACAAATCACTTCCAACCCCTAATTAAGAGGAAAATAATAAAGAATAGAGAACCTTTTTTTAATTCCTGATTCCTAGCTGTAAGTTTTTCCTCTCTGGGTTGTGCCATACTTCATTGCTGTTATTTAATCTAAAATCGGCCTCCGTGTCGCGAATGGTAGTGTCTCGCACATTCATCCGGAGGTCCCGGGTTCGAATCCCGGTCAGGCACGGAATTTTCACACACCCTACAAATCATTCATCTCATCCTCTGAAGATATACCTAACGGTGGTTCTGGAGGTTAAACAAAAAAAAAAAAATTAATCTAAAAGAAAATTTTTACATCCCAGACAAAAATTGTTATATGAAATCTTACTATAACTTGATGATCAAACTCGTTTATTATTATGTATCTATATGTATATATTATTCATTTTATAATTTATTTATTGAATAAATAAATTACACAGTCGCTTTATAATTATAATATATATTTTTTAATACTATATTCATTGCCAATTAACCTGAAAGAGTACTGTTACTATCCTAAAAATAATTTTATTAAATTAAAAAATATGTAAACTGTCTCAATCCTGATTGTTTTATTTCTATATATCATATATTGTTTTATTTTTTACTTATTGCATAATTTATATATTGCATACCTCGCAATCATTTATTTTTAATATTACTATAATTTTTTTTTTTAAATTACATTCATTTCAGAGTGTACCTAAAAGAAAATCAATATGCTGTGAATATTTTAATGATAGTTCAAAATATTTTAGTCGACTCTTATCCTTCTTTATCATAGTTTATCATTTTACATTTTTTATTGCGTGCATGGTCAAGATATTGAACCTTTTCATAGTTATTTTGAGCAATCATTTCATATTGAACAATTCTTTTTTTTATGTTTACAATGCAATTAGTATGGAAAAAATCCGTTTGAGTTTTCTATTTAACATAACACCTGAAAAAAAATCGTTAAAATATTAATCAGAAATAAATTAAAAAATAAAATTTAAGTATTACAGTCAAAAATATTACTTTTTTTTTTCTTTTTTTTTTTTTTTAATATTAACATAATTATTTTAGAAAATTTACTTATTAACTCATAAATTTTACATTAAAATTTTTAATTTCATATTCATGATGTTTTTAACTTTTTATAATTCCAGTATGTACCATTTTACAATTTTCTTTAATACCTGAATTTTTCAGTTAACACCTGAAAGACCCTTTTAAAAATTAATTAATGAAAGACCCTTATAAAGTAATAATTTTGAAATAAATTTGTTATTAAAAACATACATTAAATAAGATTAAAAAAACTTTTTTTGCTTTTTATAATATTTTATTTTTAAACTGTAATTGTTGATTCAATTCAACACGATTATGATCATATCTGAATGTTACATTAATTTATAAATTATTTTCAGTGTACTGTTTACTAGTGAAAAAACCTACAAAGTGTACCGTGAACGCAAATCACTAAATAATATTATCTTATAATGAAAATTCATAATAAAAATATAAGGAAAATATGTAAAAGACAAAAGTAAGTTCCCAATTTGCTTCTCTTTTTTTTTTGTTTTATACATTCAATTTTCTTATTTTCAACTATGCAATTAGTTTTAATCTTCTACAAACAATAATGTCACATAAAAAAATTTTGTTCTTAATTTTACATTATTAACCTCAATTAACTTAAAAGGTATGGCCAAAAATTAATATATATATATATATATATTATATGCCGAAAACTTCCCAATGGAAGACGTTAAGCACTTATTATGACTCATATTTCTTTCGCTTGGCGTTCTTCTTTTCTCTCCAAAATTCTTTCATTCTCTCGGAAAAGACTTTTTTCCGTTCTTCAGACCATTTCGGACGGTGTTTTTTTGGCTTCAGTGCTTCTGGTTTAATTTCTCATTTATCTATTTTATTTCTGTATGTGTTTCTGTCTACGATATCTTCTAGTGTAATTCCTGTATTTCTGTTCTAAATCTTTTCGTGATAATTACATATATATAATTATAAAACTATATTATATATAATATAATTATGTATGTATATATATATATATATATTTATTATGAAATAACTACGAACTAATTAAATATTTTTATAAATTATTCAATAATATTTAATTTCAAAAAGACTTAATATTAAATAGTTCTATGCAAATATATTTGGTAGACAAAATAAAACATTTTTAATGTTTCTTTAAGTATGATACCATTTCTTGAATTGCTTTTTGCGTACGTTACAGATCTGTAAATATAATTTTTCTATCACCGTTAGTTTTCAATAAATTACCGCTTAAAAAAAAAATTAAGTACAAACATATTTAAAATCTGTAAAATTTCGGCACATCACGAATTAATGTCCAACAGTAATCTAATAGCATGTTAGTGTTCCATTTCCATTTAGAGTGGTTTTCAATCACCGAAATGTCATGGTAGAAACTTACACCGTATTCGTTGTCACTTACGTCTCCGAGGTTGCAATGGGAAAAAATCCAGATGCGAGTGGTGGAAATGTAATTTCAATGACATATTACAATCTCTGTATGAAGTAAGAAGTTGATTAATAATATCACTGTAATTTTCAGATTTTTGTTTGCCGAGAAAGTTTTGCAAACGTCTTTAAATTAAGACCCCAAGTTGCACTTTCTACATTATTTAACTTGTTCAATCTTTAGTATTAGATTTGATGATTTTGTAATATGAGAATATGATATGACTTAATTATTTTTCTAGTATTTTTTATTTATAGCATATAAATTATGTTAATAAATTTAATAATAAAAAATGAGCTAAAAAACATACAACATAGGAGCTTAAAATACTAACTATATGTTGAAAAATTAAAAAAAAAAAATCTTTTACATAAAATCTAAATCTTTTTCAAAAACGGTGGGTGCTAGAAAGATTCTGAGTTCATATTCGTTTTCAGCATCAAAAAAAAAATTAAAATCATGTATCGCTTAGGAAGCAAAAATTATGTTCATCAGTGTCATTATTTCTAAATTTATTTAAATAATTTCTATTAAGTATTTCTTTTACGGTATCACTTTTTATATTTTCACTTATAAATTTCATGAATAATTTCATATAATTTACTAACAGCGTCTTTTAAATTACATTCATTGTTTAATTAAAAGCTTAGACAAATCTGAACAGAGATGCATTCAAAAACAGAATTAATATAATAAACTAAACTTAACTAAAATAAAAACATAGTAAAGTAAAATACCAAAATAAGAACATAGAAATTTATGTATGTGTGCGCGCGCACGCGCGCGAGTGTCCGTGTGTGTATAAATATGCTCGCTCACAAAGTAAAAATTTCAGAAGATAAGCTTATTATTCCAGATTGTAGCATTCAACATTTCCTGTCAGCTATAATTAAATACATGTCAAGTCACTATGCTATCCTTTACTGACAAATATAAGTAATGTTTTAAAATACAATCTTATGCGGTTGTTATGAAAACGAAATTTATAATTTTTATTGTTGTATTAATAATAAATATAATTTTATTTTCATTTCATTATTATTATTTTTTTTTTTTTTTGTTTACTAATTGAGTAAATGTGTAATATTACTTCTTTTTTTTATTTACAGAGTGACTTAGAAGGAAAGGGAAATAATTTTGGAACTGATTCTAGTGTTTGAAATGAGGGAAAAGTTCATACAAACATAAGTCCGAAAACGATTTGATATCGAATTAAGACAGCTAGCGAAAAATTTTGCCCGGATATTTATAAAAAATTATATTTTTGTCAACATTTTTATTTATTTAAAATTTATATTTATTATTCATATTTTTGATTTATAACTTTATTAAATATGAGCGTAATATGGTTTTTTCAGTTTACTTTAGTAATATTATAAGGTACCTGTTTATTTCCACTAAAGAAAATTATTTAAAAGGTAAAATTTTACTGTACAATATATTGTTATATAGAAGCTTATATAATTTAAATAAAAAACAATTTTATTTTTCCGGAAAATGCAGCTAGAAGAGATATAATGAAGAGAAATATAAGGTGATCATATGAAAAATAGGGTACCGGGGGGTTTTTCTAGTCTTCACATTTTTGAATTCAATTACATTAAAAAAGGATATTTATAAACATGCGTACGTACGAGTATATGCATCAAATTGCTTTTGACCTTATATCTAGAAATTGATCGATTTCCTTCAAATTTGGCTCAATTATTTCTTTATATGGGGCATTGATCAAATTCATTTTTTCAAAATTCGTTTAGAGGGTGAGGGGATATTATGAATAAAACAATTTCGATTTTATTCAGAGGAACTTGAAAAAAAATTTACTTTAGTTAATTTGTTACCTACAATGCTTATATAAATAATTTAAAACGTTTTTCTAAAACTTAACCCCTACTTTTTAAAATTGAAATATATGGTTTTTGATCTTTTACTTAAAAAAAAAAAAATTGAAATTTTTTTTATTGACGGATTAATTCATCAGATAAAGCTACAAAGAAGCATGTGCGTGGGTAGATGAAAATGAGAATTTGTAGCTTATGAAAAATTTCAAGCCTGACCGGGATTCAAACTCGGTGTTGTTACTATTATTTAAAGTTTCTTATATTCGAATGTATATCTTTGAGGTAGGAGAAGGGCTGAGAATGCCGAAAGCCCAATCTGTGGAGAACGAGATATTTCGGAGCATGTTATTTTTGTCTGCGACAGGTAGGTGGACGATCACTGGCGAATGCGTCGTCAGTGCGGGACAGATTAATGCGGATAACGTAGTGCGTACCACGCTCGTCGGGGTCCACTATTTTGCGGCAGTGTCAAAACTGATCATGCTAATTTTACAACAAAAGGAGAGGGATGCGAGAGGCTGAAGGACTACCTCCTGTTGAGCTGCTGTTCGTTCGTATTTATATTGATGGGCAGCAATGATGAGACAGATGGACTCTGGAGCCCCTGAGCTAAAAGACATTAGTCCCGATAGTAAGGAAGAAAACGAGATAAGGTAGTCAAGGAAAACAAACTGGAAAAGAAAAATTCCAAGGACAGAGTGAAAACAAAGGCTGGTGAGAGGGGGTGTCAGATAGCCTCCTGTGGAGCTATCATTCGACCGTGCTCTCTTGGATGGACTACAGTTATGATACATGGGGACTCTAGATCCCCTGAGCTTGAAGGCACCTCCTGAGGCTGTTTATACTTAATTGCGGGTCCGGCCCCGGGAGGGGAGTTGGTGAGGTGGAGGTTTAGTCTGTAGGGCACAGGAATGTACGCGCCGGCCTCACACACGCTACAAATTGTTAATTTCATCCTCTGATGGTTTATCTAACGGTGGTTCCAGAGTTTTTTTTTAAATAGAAAAAAATTAAGGTATACATACGCACTTTAAACATCTTGCGGAACCTGTTTGCGAGAAAAAAAAAGTGTGTTATGAAAACAGAAATAACATTTTAACGATTAAATTACAAAGAGTTTCCGTTGAACCGTTGAAACCGGAAAGATTTTGTGATTAAATTTTTTCTTTGTAATTAAAATTTAAATAGTTTTGCACGATAATATACCCCGGATCCAAAATAAGAAAAACTATTATCATAAAAATTATATCTAGATTTTCAATTTTTTAGACATTTTTTAAATTTATTTTTGTTTAAGGATCCTTAAAAACAACTCTTAACAAAAAAATACCGGGAAACGTATGGTATGACTTTTCCAGCTATGCCGTCTAAGTGTCATCCTATAGGCTACCAAATTTTTTTTTTATATGTTCATTATTAAATTTATATTTTTTTAAAACTGAAGGATGTATAATTTTTTTTTTTTTAGTCATATTAAACAAAATACTTCATATGTAATTCATATGAACTACTCATGTTACTTCAAAGTAATTCATTTCAATTTTATTTATTAATTTGATCCGTCCATTAATTTTGTAATCCAGACTATTTGAAAAAAAAAATTACTAAGTAAATTAATATTAATTAATAAATTAGTAAAAAAGAAATTAGTGAATTGGTTTTGAAATCTCATCAACAAATCTAACGTCTGTCATTTTTGTATACTTTTATTTTTAAATTGTAAGAATAGTAAAACAGTACGCCCAAAATTATAATGGAATATCAGTCAGGTACTAATATTCCAGCTCAATAAGAAAATAAATATAATTCATAACACAGGTATACTAACCTGAGTTACCTGATAACTTTATACGACAGGTATAAATACCATTAATCTGTACACCGGTTAATACTGTTTCATCGGTAATCTGTTTCATCAGGTTAATACCGTTAATCTGTAAACGGTAATCGATGATAGTCCTTTAGGGTGAAGGGGAAACGTTCTAAAATGTTAAAGAGTAATTCCTTATTCCGATGATAAATTATAACTTGATGATGATATTGATAATAATGATAATATTTTGATAAATTAATAACATTATATAATAATAAATCAAAATAAAATCAATAAATTAAAAGATCATTAATATAATTTAATATTTTACAGATGATGTAACTTTAACAATTTATTAATAAAAATACAAAACTTTTCATTTTGTTCACAAGTTATTTATGTTAAGTTATAAAGTAGCTTTGTAATATGTGTTTAGTTGTAACTTATTGGTGACGGCATGCGTTCTGATGGTAATGTGAATCCATTTTATTTTTTTATATAAGTAGGAGGGGAGTTTAGACGGAAAAGAGACTGATATAGAACAAGTGGTAGGTTTGGGAAATTACGTAACTTTTTCCTCTTCTCCTACAAACCAGACAACTTCGTCAAACTTTTAAGCTTTAAAAAAGTGATCCATCATGAGTTTGTTATTATTTCCTTCAAATTTGAAATTACAAAAAAATATATTTTAGCTATTGTTTACAGAATAATAGCGGTAATATTTTAATAATAACAAAAAAAAAAAACTTTTTCAAAAAAAAAAAGCCACGCTAAAATATTTAAATCCTTTTTACTGATAAACTTTTTTTAATTAATAACTTTTTCCGCTTAGGTCAACAAGGGTCACGTTTATTATTTTTCTTAAGGTTCCTTTCCTTCACTGTTGCCAATAATTTTTAAAACGGGCGATAATAACACATTAGCATTTTTTTCCCATCAAAAAAAAAAAAAAAATTCTAACCGTTTTATCCTTTTTACTTCTTTGTAGCAAAAGGCAGTATTGTGATCGTGAAAAATTTCGGTTTTCAGATTTCAACAAAAATATCCATTTTGACCATTCCTAAAACCATTTTGACTAGTTTCGTTGTGAAATCTGTACTTACGTATTTGACAACTAAACAACGATTAACCGTAGTATGTTGAAATTTTAGATTTAGGACTGTTCTATGAACTATGAATCTAGTTGTGCACCTCTCCTTTTGATTGCAATTGACTAAACCAAAAATCTCCAAAAAATTTTTATTTTGAACTTTTTCTTAATGATACATCATAATTGGTATTTATTTTCATTAATTCCAGAGTTATAGCCAAATAAAATTTTAATTAATAAAATATTTAAACGTTACAAGGGTACACGTCTTTGTTACAACTTTGAAAAAAGTTACATTGGTAACTTTTTTCTTATTTTTAGATATAGAATCCGTTTCCGAGAGATTGCCGTGCAGTTTTGATACACTCTGTATATTAACAATCTCGTCCTTTGTAGAAACAAATTTTTCCCTTAAATTTTCCTTTCTCTTTGATTATTTTTTTTAATAGATTCGTGTTGATCATTATAGTACATTCTGCGTATTATATTTTTTTAAACTTGTTGGATATCGCGACTAGAACCATTTTGATTTTTTTCTGAGGCACTTTAGAAAAAACAGTGGCTATTATTTTACCTACATATTTTTTATTTTCAAAAATCAATCCTCACCTCTTAAAATTTAAATTTATGTTTTTTGTTTATTTCCTTTTAGTTTTATTATTCTTAGATATAATTTTTGTATTTTACACATTGTATATAGAGCTGTCATAAAATATCTAAAATTTTCCAAAATTATAAACCCCAGACCTTATACACAGAAATAATTTTTTAATCACTTTTTCCATTCTTGTTTTTAGCCTTTACTGGAGGGGTTTTTAGATTTAGAGAAAACTCTATTTAAACATATATATTATGATTGATTTATAATTATCTATCAACATGATCAAAAAATTGCAGTATTATTTTATATAAGCTCATTGCCTATTTATACCACTTGCGAAATTTGAATTTTTATAAAATATATCTTTGTAGAATCTAACACGAATTCTCTGAAATATTTCAGTTTTCTAAAATCATTTATCCTGGAGATAACTTTCCACTTGAAAAAGCATGAATTTGATCATATCTCTTACAAATTACTGAACAATTATTCACAATAAAAGATATATTTATCGCTGATTATTTTAATTCCAATTTTTTTTAATACTCTTCCTTTAAACTTTGAATCAAAGGTAATTGTTTTCCATGATTTCAGTATGGGACTCAGATGGGGCCGTGAGGCCAAAGCAAAACATCTTAGGAGAACTGTAAAAGTAGCTAGCGACAACGATAAAAAAACTATTTGCATATGTCTACTAATTTACTAGTTACGTACGAAAAAAGCCGAGTGGGGTACAAAAAATTAATGTGTATACGATTAAATTGCTCTCTTTATCTGTTTAGCCTCCGGAACTACCGTAAGGTATTACTTCAGAGGATGAATGAAGATGATGTGTATGAAT
>JAAAKQ030230891.1:0-11278 GCA_010016005.3 Zanna intricata | reverse complement strand
ATTACATACAATTAATAAAATAAAATTATAGTTAACTATTAGTTGTAAACTGTCTACGTGTGGGAGAGGAATATTTTGATATTTTTTTTTAATTATTTTATTTAGGTAAGATATCCCAAAAAATTGAAAACAAGTTTTTGTTTTTTAATTTTTGACTAGTCAAGTATATTTTCTATAAAGTTTTTTTATTAACTTGATCAACTTTTTTATTATTATATTTTCTCAATCTCTGCAAATAAAACTATTAGTTCTACGATTTTTGAACATTCTTAAATCAAATAAGTACAATTTCAACAAAAAATAACAAAATCTGGATACATTAATTATAGTATTCCTTTCCCGATCGAGAAAACATTAAAAAGATCAATTTCCTATAAATTTTTTATTATTAGTTGAAAAAAAAGCGATTGTCTAAAAGAAAATACAAAAAAGTCTTAAATTTTTGAAATAATAAAATATAATTTATTATATTCAGTAATAATTTAGGAGATGTCTATCTGTGTTAGTTGTAGAATGAGTCCAAAAAAGACTTGCAAACAAAGAAAACTATTAAGATATAATAATCAAAAATTTCTACAAATAAAAAAAAAATTATAATTTTTGTTAGTACACTACTAAACTATACATTTGTATAGTTTAGTAGTGTACTAACAAAAATTATAATTTTTTTTTTGCTTGATGTATTAATTCTCCACAAAAAATTTACAGAAAAGCTTATACGTGGGTATATGAATATGAAATTTTTTAGCGTATGAAAAATAACATGTATGATCGGGATTCGAACTCGGGACCTTCAGATGAAAGACCGGGACCAATCCAGTTATTATTATTGAAGTATAATAACCAGTTTTATAAAACTTTCAGCTATATTTAAAAAAAAGGAAGCAGTATTACATTTATCAGGTTAATTCTATATTATATTTATTAAATTTAACGTACAAGTATTCTTTTATTATTATTATTATTATTATTATTTTTGCATAGCTTGTAATTATTTTTTTAAACCTTTCACAGTCTCTTCTATTAGGTTAGTGATGTTTATGGAAACGTGATGAGATGTGAAAATAACTGATCTAAAGGATAAATACTTATTTCTTTTTTATTTCTTATAACAGCAAATAAAACACTTACGCAAACAGAAGTTATTCAAAATTTTCATTAAATCGATTAGATTAAAAAATAAAGCGCACTACTATTTTTAAGTTTTATTAATAAAATTATTCGTTAAATTTTATTCATTTTTTATATTTCAAAAAAATTCAACCTATTTCCATTTTGTATCTTTATCAAACAATTTTAAAAATTAATGTTAACAGGCATTATATTATCAGATTTATGGAAGGATGAATTAAATAAAGGACCCCATACCAACTAACCTGGAATTTTTCATGCAAGATATTTGACAGTTGAGAGATAAAGAACCCGGTGTCTCCGTACGTTTTGATCCAATAAAAGCATTTGAGAGACTTCCTTATTTTCCTGTACTAAAGAAAACAGGAAAGCACTGTTTCATTGAATTCGAAATTATATTTGTAACTTTTGTTTTGTAATTAATTTCGGTGCTTTCACTTCAGGAACCACATTTGAAGTAAAGTATAAAGTGTTCCAGCATGGAATCTGGGTATCAGATTCTTTTTGTTATTTACTTAGTAATAGTCACACTTTATTTTCTTGTAAACCTAATATTTCTGTTTTGAAATGTAAATTCAACTATTCCTGTATAATGAAAAAGATGGAGAGACTATGATAAAAGATTCCTGGATTCAAAACTACATCTTTCTAATTAAATTGATAATATTTTCAGTAAAACTCGACAGATCCGTGTCTTATTATTTAACAAGACTATTTAACTAATTTGTACAAAACTTCTAAAACAAATAACTTCACCTGTTGTATTTTAAACTCAAATGTTTGTTTCATAACATCGATAAAAATTAAATCGGTCAAACAATCGGAATTTTTTGTTTTTTTTACCTTTTTTTGATTTTTTTTTTTTTTTTAATTTTTACAGAAATCTAAATTTCACCATCCAAAACTTTGTTGCCGATCTATTAAATATCAAAAAAGTTTTTTAAAAATCTTTTATTTAGAAGATTCGTTATATTTTTTGATTATTATTTTTTCTACTCATCTGTTGATTGTGAAAAATCGTTGCTGTATAATATAAAGTAGAATAGACTTCTAGCACGAAGGAAAAACCTTCATAAATAACGTGTTGTTGTTTTTAAGATATATTACTTTACATAAATATACATTGCTTTACAAAGACATTTTTTGTCCGATTAAAAGTTGTTCGGTTTTGTAAGTAACTCTGTTATGTTGATTTAATGTTAATCTCTTTCCTCTTTTCCTTGCTTCCAGCTTTCCACAGTCTCATTTGGATGATAAGGATCCCACCGGAAGAGGTTCTAAATATAAATAAAAATGATTATACTTCTTTGATAAATTTCTGTGATTTTTTATCACTTTAAAAATTAAAAATAAAAATACAATTTTTATTCTACTTGTTTTATTTTTTGTTTTAACTTTTAAGTTTTCTTTTTATTTATTTTACCCAATTTTATGTTTTTCTTACAATTAAGATTTTTTTTTTTTTTGTCTGAAACTAGACAAACAATTAAACTACAGCTGGACTGTTATTCGGAGTTATTACTTTTAAAAAATTAACGAAGTGCTTGAAATATAAAATACTGTACATTAAAATGAATAATATTAAAATAGTAAATTGAATGATTAAAAGTATTTTTTTAATAATTTTTTTTTCTGAAAAGAAAATCAAACTAGTATAAATCTGAGGATTACTAAAATGAAAGATGGAATTTCTAACTTAATAATAATATAAGTAGCAGTATTTATCGCCATTTGTCTCAGTACAACTTCCCATCCTATTACTCAAAGGAAACCCTTGAAATTCGTTTCCGAGAATTTTCCATTCAAGAAATGGTGTTAAATTCTATTTGGTATAATTGTTAAAAGAGTTTTTTTCATAGTATATCAAAGAAATTCTTGTATAAATTATTTTAAAAAATCTAGAAATCTTTCTGAAACCTTAAGTATCTAATCTAATTTTTTAATTTAAATAAAAACTGACCAAGAAAAACTTCTTTTTGGTGTCCGTTTTTTAAGTTAATCTTTCTATTGAAAAGCTTAAAAAATTTATTTTTTTTAATGCATATCATGCATTTTAAAACTACAAAAAAAACTTTGATTTTTTTTTTTCAAAATCTTTCAGTTTAAGAGAATAATGGCACAAATCAATTTTCATTTTAATAAAAGGTACAAAAAAATTTAATTTAAGCAGATTTAATTCAATTTTTTAATGTAAATTTTTGTATAGAACCTAGGATATTTTTATTTTTAATAAAACTTAAAAAATTCGTGTCCAGATAAAAGAAAAAAGTAAACTAATGTTAAACTAAAAATTATCTCGATTTATTTCAACAGAGACAAAAACCATATTAAAAATATTCTTTAAGTTAACTTAGGTGTCCTGATTTAATTGGAAAAATTAAGCTCATTAAAAAAAAAATATACAGATCAAAAAGAAATAATGGGTTGATAACGAACTCAAACCAAGAATATGAGATTTGAATCCCACATTTTATATGAACTGCATTTTTTTATCATATGCTTCTAAAATTTTATATCCATGGCCTTCTCTATGAATTATGAGACCCTGCCGATGATGAGGGGGCTTAAATGCTCAGTGATAAAGAGTAGCCGGACTGAAAGTGCAACCACATCGAAGTGGTATCTGTTGAGAGCCAGACTAAGGAATTATTCCTGAAAGAAGGCAGCAGCTCTTTCAGTAGATACTAAGGACGTAAATTAGGAAGACTTAAATGGACATTTTGTTATCTTCTGAGTCCTGCGCAGCTGAAAGCAATAGAAAACTACAGCTGTTTTTTTTTTTTTTTTTTAAGAAAATGTAGCTCTCTGTATTTTCATGTAACAAAGATGGAGACGCCTTCCTTGATAAAATATTCTGGAGGTAAACTAGTCCCCCGTTTGGATCTCCGAGTGGAAACTGTTAAGAAAGGGGTCACCAGAAAATTAAGAAATAACATACTACGAGTCAAAGCGTGGAATGTTAGAAGTCTAAAAAAGGTTGGTGGGTTAAAAAATTTAAAGAGGGAAATGGATAGGTTAAATCTAGATGCAGTAACAATTACCGAGATTCGATTTTTTGATCAGATGGTTTTAGAATAATTAATACAGCGTCAAATATCGGCAAATAAAGGGCAATCAGGAGTAGGTTTCGTAATGAACAAGAAGATAGAGAGTATTTCAAAACGTTTAGCGATAGAATCAGGATATAATCAAAACCTAAGCCGATATGCCGATTGTTATATACCTAAAAGTGCCCTAACTGCATCAAACCAATCAAATGATTGAAGACAAAAAACTAATATCCAGGACTTCTATTTTAGAAGGGTTTACATAGGGTTCCTTATGTAATAATAAGTGTCTTCTCTTATTTACAAAATATGTGAAGCATTTTTTTTTTTAAATTGCTCATATCATCGGAATGATTCTATTGATAATAATAAATGAAATATTAAAAGAACTTTTGTATATTTCATAAATTTCATTTGCGGAAACCTTCGCTTTCAAAACGTAATTTTGTTAGTGACAATATAACAAAACATGAACATACATATGAAAACGATACTGAAAATTAAACAAGACCTTCATTTATCAAGCTAATTTTAATATCTCACACACAGTCTTACAACTGACGAGTAAAATCTTGGATAAATTATTGCTTAAAACCTTTATTAATGCTTAATAAAAACAGTGACAAAATAATCACTCAAAACGGACGAGTGATTTCTGAGATTAATTCAATTACTATAACAAGCTAACAAACATTCGGACGCACATCCGATTGTAGCATCTATACTCGTAGTATATTGATGAATAAATAATAAAATGTTTAAATTACTTGTTGAACACCCAGTAAAAATGTAATTAAAAAAACTATATAAAACCTTTTCAGTAGTAATAAATATGAATGATGAGACTTTAAATTTTAGAGAACATTCGGCTTAGAAATTTGTATCTCCTTTAATTTCACAATCAAAACACAGTTACGTTTTTTACTACACATTTAACAAAAGCTTTATTTTCAAATATAATGAATGAATAAGGATTTTTACTTTCATTTATACAATAATAGTAATAATAATAAGAATTATAACATATTTCGGTTAATAAGTATAGTTAATATTAATTAATTTTATATATTTAAAATATCGAATCTATAATTTAAATGTTTTATTACAAATTTTCTGGAATAGAATTGGAATATATCACTTATGATCAAATTATAAGACTAAAAAAAAAAAAAATGTAATTTTTTTAAAATCTCAACAGAATAATTTGTAATGGATTAAATAAGTTGGTTTATTTTCCAACCGGTATGAAAGTCGATTCTTAATGAATTTCTAACATATTAATTTCATCTAATCATAAAACCAGTAAAGAAGATTGCTGGTTTAATTATTAGATGAAATTAATTTAATAATAAATTTTATGATTTAAGAATTACTGGACAAAGAAAATCTTAAATGGAAGCTTATTCAAAATAAAATACATACAGTAAATATGTATTTTGACACGGTATAAAGTGAAGTTTTTATGCATCATTTTCGTATCATTTTAAATAAATATAATCTAATATTTATAATAAGATGTTTCAGTATATTTCTAGAAATACGGCTAATCCATGAAAGTAAAAATTATGATCTGTTTAATAGTTGTATTTATTTAGTTGTGTAGAATAAACCATTGTTTCGAGTTTCAATGAAATCCAGTTCCTTATAAAGACCAGATTCAAATTTTGTTAATATTTTAAGTTACGAGGAACAAAAATGCATTCTAGATCAAATTACTCCGTCCAGTTAGACGAGTGTTTAACGTTATAAAAATTTAAGTGAATGCTTTGTATATGATAATTCGCTACGTTTGTACTAAACGTGATTAAATATCTTTAATCAGCGGTTGATTAAAATTTATTTGAAGCGATATACTGCAGCATTTACGTGAACAAAGTTTGTTAAACTTATTAATCGGAAGGTCGTGTCTACTTTTATTTATCTTCAACGATATATTGTATTTAAAATACTGCCGACGAAACGTTTATTTCTTTTATTACCGTATTTATATTAAATGATGTGGAGAAAGGGAAGTAAAATGCGGGCTTAAAAAAGCAAAAAGAAAGAAGGGAGCGTGAGGAAATAAGCACCGGGAATTGACTGTGAACCGTCCTCAACAATATCCGGGCGCGATTTCCATATTACCCTCCTAGAATGCACCCCGCTATGGTGGTTGCCAAGGGAACTAAACGCCAGTTAAGAGCGTCCAATCGGCGTCGACTGCACCCTCATCCTTATGATCGATAGACCAATAGCGATGTCGCATCCCCTTGATCCCTTAACATGGCAGTCTGAACAGAAATTACTCATTATCCCACCGCCGACAACTCGCAAAGAGGTACGGGGGTTAAGACATATGTTTTGGTTTGTTTGTTCCGATGCTTTGTAACCTAATGGGGTGCACGACACACTCAAATAACTCTTGTATTCGAAAGCCGATCGACAACCAAGAAAAATTTCACCTTTCATTAAGTTTTTCGTTAACCTTTTTTATTATATAAATATTACTCATTACTTTTTACCTTTTCCTAATTAATTTTTTACCAGATTAAATTAATTATTTATAAGTAAATATTTTATTTATTATAGTGTTCAGTGAACTTAAATATAAGTTTATAATAATTTAAATAAAAGGAAGCGCTTAACTCCAATTTTCGTCTACTTCTTACGAAAATTCTTAGAGACTTCAATGTATGACAACTCGTAAAATTATGGAAGTACTCCAAATGGAAAAACCTTCAGAAGGACAAAGAAATTCAGTAAATCAAAGGACATCTTTTCTTATCGAGGATATTTTATTTCGACCGAAATCAGGACATCCAACACCGCCTTCCCAGGTAAAACAGTGAAATTATTTTTATCAGTTAATCTTATAATATTAAAATAATCGTAGGAATTTATTTATTATTATCATCTATTAACTAACATTTTAAAAAATAAATAAAATTCTATATAACGTAACCTAAAAATTTGCTATTGTTATTTATCTGAGGAAGGTATTGTGGTCCGAAATAGTAATTTTTGAATACATTTTGTGAAAATCAAACAACATATTTTGTTTATTTTATTTTGTTTTTGATAACTAAATATTAATGTTATTAAAACACTTTATTAATATTAATAAAATACGATCACTAAGATAAGATTGCTGCATATATATATTTTATTTACTAGAAAAATAATGTTGGTGATGTAACAAGGAAATTTAATTTTAACTTCAATACTATTTGATGCTTTACCGTTAACAATTATGATGGCGAATATGTGATTCACGTTCTTCATTCTAGAAGAAAATATGCCCCGTTTAATCTTTTTTATTAAAAAAAAAAAATATGTATTCAGTCTAATAATTTTCTTCTTTTTTTTTTACATATAATATTTACTTAAAATAAATGCTTTTAAATTCTTCAGTTTTAAAAATGTTGTTCAAAAATATTATTACTTGTTTAACTGAATTATGTATATGTAATCTAACTTTATTGCACTTTCTATGGGATAAATATTTTATTTTCCTTATTAGTTAATGGATGTGTTTATGAATATTTTTGTTATTTTACGTATGTTTATTTAAGCTAATAAAACATAACAAATCTAACTGAAATGAAGAATATCTTTTCAATTTTTTTTTTTAACTTTTGAAATTAAGAATAAGTTTTTTTAAGGTATAAAAAACTTAATATTGAAATCACTAGTCTACTACAAGTTCAAAGTGTGGATTATACTTTGAGTATACAGTTAGATAACTATAATATCTTAATTATTCGCAACATACACACACATATATATATATATATATATATATATATTAAAATTGTATTCAGATTTTTCTTCTTTTTACCTTTCCTTCAGTGTGAGTTTTAATTTTATTTTTAATCTGTTACGTTTTTTACGTTCATTTGTTATGTTTTTTTTTTAAATTAGAATGAAATCAATTTCAGCCAAATGATGATGATGATAATAATGCTATATAATATGAGCTGAAAGAAAGGCTTTTTTATGTAAAAAAAAAAAAAAATTGTTACTTTGTAAACATTAGTTTGAGCCTTAATTTTTAATCAAATATTAATATGTTCGTGGATCATTTTTCATTCACACATAAAAACTGTAAAAGATTAATATAAAAAAATGTTTTATTTTTTGTTTGCATTTACGTATTAATTCACATAAATTGAGTAAAAAAATCAAGACCGAAAGTCATTATAAAATCTTAACAATTTTTCTTGAGAATTCCGATAAGTTATGAATTAATAATTTGGCGGATATATTATTTTCCCAGTTTTTTTTTTTCAAATCGTTATGTATCTTATCCCAAAATTGTTTGAAAGGAATATTATTATTTATATCATTAAAAAAAACTTGTCTCCAACAAAGTGAGCCCTGAATTTCCATTATCTACTAGAACCAAATCTCCTTCAGAAAATATTAAACGAGCTGATTATTCCTAAGAAAAACTTTACTGGGCTTCTTAGATAAAATGTTTTATTCTGATTGTGATCTCATTTATTCACTTTAAATATTTTATTAAGTCAGAAACAACTGAAAAATATTTCAATTTATCTTTTTTACAGAATTTAAGAAAATACTCTTTTTTATTTTTTTCAAGTGCTAACAGAATTATTTTTGTCCATATTTAACGACGTATTTAGCTTACTTTTAAATTCCTTCGAATGTGAAACAGTCATATTCTAAATTTAAGTTAGAATTAAGTAATAAGTTTAGAATATAATATAAATATAAATATTACAGTGTATTATTATAATATTGTTATTATTAATAATATTAATTATATTATATTAATTATTATTATTATTACTATTATTAAAAAACTCAGATCTAATATCTTTTTACTACGGTAAAATTAGATTTGTACTATTTATTTGTGGATTGGTTAATGGATTAAGACATTATGCCATTTGTTCTGGAACGATTTTTTAAAAACTAGTTTAAATCATTGTAACAATAAATTATAGATACTTTTAATTTGGCTTGAACGACTACGTTATCGTGTAAGTTGGGAAACAATGATGTAACCAGACTCATTACATAGAAAAGACAACAGGAAAATTACAAAATAATTTTCATAGAAGAAGCTGTATTTAAATTTAATTATAACTTCAGAAATTTTATGTTTTTTTACCTGTTTAAATTCAATATTACTTTAGTTAAAAACCAAAAAAAAAAAATGTTACACGATATTTTTAAAATCAGTATTCAAACTACGTAATATATTAATTTACTAAAAAATTATAATATTTTATCCTCGTTATAATTATTAATTTAAATAACTCTTTATTTGTGTACCATTAAATACTAATTTGATTTAAATTACAATTGCTTTAATTATCAGATTGATTCACGCGTATTTGTTAGTTATTTTAAAATATTTTAAAATTCTTGTGTTTACTCCTCTTCTAGACAGTTTCTTTACTTTTGCTACTAATTTTCTGCCTATTATTATTTCGGAACTCTTTAATCTATTCGTATGCATTTAACGATCTTTTAGAAGAATTTTATCTAATACAGCATTTAATGACTATGGAATGATTTTTTTTTTAAATGGTACAAATGTATACAATTCGTTAATATTTTTCTCATATAATTTTCATTATAATTTTTTGTTGTTGTTCACATCTTCATGTCATTTATGCAAATTATGCGATTAGGACAAATTATTTGACATTTACTTCGTAAAAAATTCGGTATGACCATTCTAAAATCAACAAACTCAAACAATCCAAACATTTTGCCTTTTATTTGCATGCCGATATTCAAACAAGTACTTTGTAAGAAGTAGATGTACATTATTATGTACTTAGTAAAGAAGTACATTGAATACTGGAAAATACATTAATTTCAGTTTTCTTTTTCGTCTTTTAAAAAGACATAATATATACTTAATTGATGTCAGAAAATCAATTGGTTACGATGTATTAGTTTTTATACAACAGACTCCTCTTCAATTCCCACTTATAATCGACATTTATTTATTTATTTATTTACGAGTAGATTAATATTTTATTGAAATAGTCTTCTCAAATTTCTTGGGATATTTAGAATTTTCTAGCAATAAAAAACGTTTTAAAATTTATTATTTTTATTAATTTATTATAAAAATTCGTTTAAGCCAATTCTTCTCCGATTAAACTAATTCTTAAAAGTTTGATAAATCGTTAAATAATAAGTAAAATATTTATCTGAACGTTACACAACTCGGATTCTATATTAAAAAAATTTACTTTAAAAAAAAATAAAATCAACTTTAACAAAACCAGGGAAAAAAGAAATAATATATTTTCAAATTTGAATTTTCTGGTATTCACCCAGTTAAAAACAACTACCAACCAATAATACTAACAATTATAATATTATTAATAATTGTAATCCTTAATTTTGTATTGAATTCGAAACGTCCCAAAAAAAAAAAAAAAGAAAAAAATATGTATTATCGTTAATCTCCACTGTGATCCTGTTAAGTTGACTTTATTTTAATTTTTATTTAAGATATCTATAAAAATTCTTATTTAAATAAAGCTCATCAGAAAACTGTATCTTAATAAGAAAAAATATTTCAGAAATATTACACGTAAAGAGATATTCTAAATTCTTTGAAAATCAGTTTAGCGCGAGTATATTAATCATTATGAATTAGCTATGGAATGAATTTGACAAAAAAGAATATTTTTTTAACCTTTAAAAAAAATGTTCAGTTTATCATATTTAGTTATAAATAATTAACATAATCATAATTAATATAATCATATAAATATCATATTTAACCTTTTGGCTACGGCCATATTTTTAAATGCGGCCGATGCAAAAACTTTCAATGGTTATGCATATGATTTCTCGTTTATTTTTCATCCGAAAAATCTTACAAAATTAGGGTAGGTTAACAAATAATTCGTGATTCATACGGTACAAACAAAACTTTGATGTGTTAATTTTTTGAAAATTTTTTCGCGATAAAAAAAATTCAAAACTTTTTTTGGGGTTTCTAAGGTATATTTTTTTCAAGTGATCTGTGACCCATGTTTTTTATTACATTGTTTTAAAATTTGAAATTTTGCGGTAAATTTGGTATAAAAATGTTTAAAATCGGTCAAAAAATGATTATATAAAAT